>JBBYHM010000018.1:14538280-14557243 GCA_038381775.1 Adansonia rubrostipa | reverse complement strand
CTCGATACTCTTGAAGAAGGCTTATCAATTGGTTTTGGGTTGATGGTTTTATAGAGGTTCAAATTTTGACTTCCTTTTGATCTTTTCTTGTCCTAAGGTTTATGGTTTTGGTGGGTTCTTTATGAGGTAAAATCTGTTTTTCTTTTTGTTCAATTAGTCTGAACAGATCTGGGGGTACAGGGTCCTCCTTAGAATTTTCTTCATATTCAACCCTACTAGCACAGATTGCTTGCTTAAAGTCGATTTCCTGAGTCTTAATATGGATATTCAAGTCATCTTCATCTGAATACCTGAAAATATGAAAAAGAACAATATAGGCAAAAAGATATGCGAAAAGAGGTGAAATGGACACAACGAATGAAATGCAAAATGCTCTCTCATTTTCATTGATAATACTTAACAAAAAGTGCCCATACAAAGGATCTCGTAATGCTCTTGGGTGAGAGCATGTAGGTTTGGTTCATGGCATTACTTTGAAAGAGTTTTGAACAATACAGGGATTTCTGTCTCGGTCCAGACACTTGGAATAAACTCTAGAGGGTATAAGTCGATCTCTCCACCCATTGCTGATGGCTTTTCAATTACATTGATAGAGAAATCCCCAACAATTTTCCTTAACACAAGCATGACATTGTCGAGCTAGTGTTAACATGTCCGCCAGAGTGAAAGTTCTTATGCAATGGTGAAAATGCCATAGGTTCATGTCCTATATCTTGCCCTAACAAACGTGCTATTCTTTTCTCTTGATTCTTCTAAGCTTGCTTCTTTTTCTACTGTGCATTGGGTTTGAACCCCACTCCTCTCTTTTCAGTCTGATGGGTCACTTTTAGAGCTTTAGCAACTCCTTAGAGGCATCTTCCAAGCCCTTTTTTGGCTCGAGCACCTTTGTTGACTGTTAGTTTCAAGCCTATTTGCATGCTTCCTGACATATAGGGTTTAATCATGGGCAATCCCTCTTTAACATAGGTGGCATTGATGAACTCAAATGATTGAAAAGAGGGCTCTGGAATGCCCTTATCATGTTCAACATATGGGGTATCGGTCGAGGTAGCAGTAATGATATCTTCTTCTGCACCATATTGACAACATTGTTTCCAATTACAAACTTTACTTTTTAGTGCAAGGACGATGGGACTGCTCCCGCAAAATGGATCCACAGCCTTCCTAAAAGGCAATTATATGATGGAGCAATGTCCATCACATTAAAGTCAACCTCATAAGTACATGGGCCTATCTGGAGTGGGATAGTGATGTCCCCCATAATGCTTCTGCAGGTTTCATCAAACGCCCACATGATTGTGTGACTGTTTCGAATGTGAGACACATTAATAGGGAGCTTATTTAGGCATAACATAAGCATTACATTCAAAGCTGATCCGTTATTGATTAGCACCTTGGGCAATATGCCCCTTTTGCAATATGTGATAATGTGAAAGGCTTTATGATTTCCTCTTCCTCCTTCTGGAATCCCGTCATCGCTAAAGGATATGTAATTGTCAGCCATGATATTGTTCTCTAGATGATCTAGCTAGCCTATAGAAATATGGGGAAAGACATGGGCCTCGTTCAAAACTTTCAAGAGTGCTTTTCTATGAGCTTCAGAGTTCAACAAAAGTGACAGCATGGATATTTTGGTAGGTTGTTTATTTAGCTGATCCACGATACTATATTCGCTGTGTTTGATGAACTTAAGAAACCCCATTGCTTCTTTCTCACTTATCGGTTCCTTGGTAACTTTTGAATCTAACCCTTTAGTTGCAGACTTAAGTGTTTGAAGATTCTGGCTAGTATTTTCTTACTGAGCTTCATCTCTTAAGGCTGGTGGCGCATAACACTTGCCACTCCGAGTTAAATGGCTATTTTCATCCTAACTCATAGGATACCAAAAACTGGTCTAGATCAAATGAGGTGTCTACAGTTATGATGATGCACATAAGTATGATGATATTAGCCAATGCAACTCTTTTACATGGATTATTACTATTTGTAGTTCTTTTAGTCATTACATTTTTGAAAGCCATAAAGATTATTGGTAAAAACAATAATTTATTAAATCAATCATTTTCGTTTGATGAACATGAATAAAAGAAGCATATTCGATCATTACAGTTATTATTGAGATAATGGTTTTTGTACCGCTAAATAATTTTCAAAATGAAAAAAAAAGTCGCAATCAATCTTTTTTGTTTAGGTTTGATTGACCACTCCAAAAAACTTATCGTTCCAATAAAATTTTAAAATCAATTAAAATTAATTAAAAAGATAATTTTGATCTACAAAAATGAAATTTGGGTTCAGAAGTACAGTTACGTGTTGTGAAGATATTAGCACCCATAATGCTTATTTAGAAAGAAAGGTACCACTTAATCACATATTATCTTTTAAATCTTGATAAAATGATTTTAATCTTAATATTTAAAATTAATTCTCTTGATAATTCTTTTTTAAGAAACTTCATTATTAATTTTTAAAATTATTTTCCTTTTTTATGAAAAAAATTAGTTATTATTGTTCAAATTTAAAAATTAAAAAAAAAAACAAATGAGAATACTATATATTGACAATTCTTAATAAATACTTTAATACATTTGGTAGTATTTAATGGAATTTTTTTCACTTTAAGTCTTCATCGAAATCACTAGAAAATTTCTTAGAATCTATCATCTGAGATTATCCAACTTTTAAAAAATGTCTTTAATTTTTATTTTTTGTTTTATTCATTTAAAAGTTAATGTGAACCTTTTATAGAAAGTACTCGTCAAATATTTCCAATACTTTCAATGGTATTTAATGAAATTTTGTCATCTCAAGTCCTACTAGAATCACTACTTATGAATTTTACGATATTCTATTGTCGATGGTCCCCATTCACCTTTGCAATTTGCATGTATGCACGTGATGCAAACATTTAAACAAATTTCATGCATATGAATTTTTTTAAATTAATTATTTTTTAAAAAAATGATGAATAAAATATGAATTTAAATAAAAATGCTATGATTTAGTAAGTAAATATATAATCGTATGTTAAATACAAAATGGTCTAGCCGAGAAACCAATTAGGTCTACTGTGTTGCTTGTTTGGGCTACTCACCAAGTTATTTTTTTCGTTTTTTTCTTTGTTTTTTTTTCCTTTTTTCTTACCTAATTGAGTTCAGACCGCACCTAGGTTGAGTCAATTCGATGACCCATACGAATCTTGATTCTTTCCTTATTATTATTATTATTTTTTACAAAAACCTAACTTTCTCTCTTTTCTTATCTTTTTCAATTTTTTTTTTCTATCTAACCTCTCCTTCCACTCTCTTCAATTTTAACCTTAAACCTATAAGCCAAAAAAAATCAACTAGCTGCTACTGTGACACTGATGACTAGACTCTGTTTTAACCCAAACTTCACCCGTAAGTCCTTTGACCTCCTAAACCTGAATCCAACCTCTATTTTTCGAGAAAATGTTTGGAAAGCCCAAATCTAGCATAAAAGATTAGAAAAAACTTTTTTTTTTATCATTTCGACTGTGCGATCGAGCTCCACTTGCAATTGAGCCTTTATCTAGCCTTAAACTCCCTCGTCAGTGTTCAAATTTGCAAAACAAACCCTAAAAACACAGAAACTACCAGTTGGTCAATCCCTTGAGATTTTTGTTTTCTTTTTTCTTTTGGTTTTAGTTTTGTTAGTGTCTCTTTTTTTTCTTCCTTATTTTTGAACCAAAATCCCCTCCTTAATGCTTGCTTGTAGTTCTTTATATAATAAAGGAGGTTTGTATCCCTACAAATCCTGAATTTCTTAGAATTTTCATGCCAACCGAGGTATGGTGGTTTTGTGTAGGTTACTTGGCTAGGGAGTGGCATGTGGTGATGGGTATTTAGGTGGTAGGGTGGCTATGGGAAAGGTGTTGCATGGGAGGAAGTTGCTGGTAAGGGGAGATGGCAAGCTTGTGGGCCTATATGCAGCTGCATGTTAACAGCGACCCTTTAAGAGGATCCTGTGACCCTTTTAGGATTTTTAAATTAATTAATATATTATTTTTTTCATTTTATTTAATATTATTATTGTTCTAATTTTTAGTTAACTTTTATTAATTGATTTCATTAATTTTTAATTTAATAATATTTTTTAAACGTAAAATATTAAAGGAAAAAATCATGACTTGTCTAGCCTTAGGCCTGATGCACTCGTGCTGTTGGACCTTGGGTCTACAATCAATGGCCTTGGGACCAAGATGCCTCCCTGCTCTAGCGCATGTCAAGTGGACAAGACCCACAATCTGATTTCAATTGATTTTGTCCCGCTAACAAAACCAAGTCATGAGACTAAATAGATAACTCAAAATAATTCAAATGCAATTAGTAATCTATAATCATATTATTAGTCTCGGGTTTAGTTTTCTAGCTAGGATTCTTTCAGGGGACTTCTAGGCTAATGAGGGACAGCAAGAGAAAAAAGATGAATGAAGGGAGAAAAGAAAAAATTAAAAGAAAAAGCAAAAAATTAGAAAATAAAAAATTCTACATTTAAAAAAAATTAATTTAATAGTTTCTAAAAGCTTAATATATTATAACACCGTTTTAGTCATAAAAAAAATTTTAAAAAAATTAAGATATCTAACTAAATAGTGTGTTTTTGAAAAAAAAAAAAAAGAAACAAAAAGAACATTGAAAATTTTCAATGTGAAAAAAAAACAGTTTTTGGCTATAACCTATAAAGATAAGATATTATGTTCATAAGGTTAAATTTTGAAATGAATAATATTTAAAATTTAAGATTTATTGCTATCTAAAAGTACAATTGTCCTCAACATTTAATTTTCAATAATATTAAAAATTTTATAATATAAATTCAAAACTAAAAATTCAATAATTCATTTTTCTGTACTTAAAATTTTTGAAAATATATATAATAATTATTATATATTAATTAATATAATATCTAACCAAAAAACATGTTGTCTTTTACTGATTTTAGAATTTATACTGAAGTATTTAAACACTTAGCATCATATGTGCTGACTTTTTTGCAAATATTTTTTCATAAAACTTATTTTCAAGTTTTTTAATAAAATATAAATTATATACATTTATAAATATATAAAATTATGTATATACATATATATTTATATGTAAATATAAAATTATAAAATTATAAATATTTATATATTTAAAATGATTGAGATGGGAATCTTTCTTCAACATTGTTGTGATCAGGGCAAGAATGAACGTAACAACCAACACCCCCCCCCCCCCCCCCCCCGCCGCCGAAGTGCCCAAAATCTTGAATTTACCGAAACTTGCCAGCTCAGGATGGCGCTAACTTTGGGCGCCAAACCATACCTTTCCCGCTAAATTCACCCGCCACGCTTGCCTTCTTTGTTTGTATAATAACTTCCGCCAAATAAACCCGCTACCACAGCCGAAACACTTTCAAACCATCCCATTTCCTTTCTACTTTTTTCGCTAAACTAAACTGTTTGTCAAAATTCCCAAAGGGCGTCGACTACTAAATACCAAAACATGGTGCTTCCTCTCGGCCCGAGCAAGTTCTACGGAAGCAGTCTTCCACGGCCACGTTTCTGCACTGATATCAAGTTCAACTCCGAACGCATAGATCCTCCAGCTTCGGTCCTCGATCCGCTGCTCTCATGGGCTGATGAAGCCCATTGGTCCATGGGTGGTCTCAGTTTCAAGCGCCTCCGTCTCCAAGGTCGCATCGAAGGCAATGTCAAAAGACTCAAAGCTCACCGCGAGGAACTCCTCAAGGACTGCCCCGACAATGACCCTAACGTTAAGAAAAACAGAATGGATGCAGCGGTATCACTCCCTCCTGCTCCTGTGGCCGTAAAAAGAAGGAAACTCTTGGACCTTAATGACGACGATGACGTTGAGAGTGAAAATGAAGTCGACGAAATGGTGGTGAAGAGAGAAAAGGAAATGATGTTGAGGAAAGATGCGGTGCGGAAATTGGTGGATGATTTTGAGGGAGTTGCGAAGAATAGGGGCAAGGTAAGCAAAAGAGAGAGGAGTCGTAGCGATGGAATCGATAGTGATGTGATGAAGATAGTGGAGGAGGTTAATATTGAGTTGGTAATTAAAGGGGATAAGAAGAAAAAGAAGGGTAAGACTGAGGTGCAGAGTGGGACTAGGACATCTCCAAGGTTGGCAAAGCGTGGCTGTAGTTAGTTTAGATAGATGTCCGATTTTTATGTTTGTGTTGCTTGGTGTGGCTCAGTTATGAGCGGTGTCAGTCTAAAATTATAGTGAATAAAATATTAATTTTCCTTTTAATACCCAAGAATGGGGAACATTATTTGCTTTATTACTTCATCTGTGATAAGATCGAAATCCTAACCTTCAGATTTACGTTACACAATTCAGTCAATCATTAAAATAATTTAGATTTTGACAAAATGGGTACTTTTTCAGATTATAATTGTGGTAAGGTATTTTGCCATGCTATTATTATCATTCCTGTAATCAGAGCTGTTTAACCCACAATTATCTGGGACTTCAGCTAGGAAAATTTCTACAACAAAACTTGTAAATTTCTGCATATCTACTTAACCCAAATGCAATTTGTATGGCAATGAGGGGAAAAAATGTATAACACCAATGAACTCTGGCACAAACGACCTCACCGGAAAGAAATGTATTTCTGATTGCACTAATTCCACTCCCTTTCGGAACAAAGTTGTTTCAAGTTTCCCTTTTCTTGATTAAGTCCATGGGTTCTAGCCAATCCGTATGTGTTGTACTGTCAGCTTGTAAATTGATGGACTTTCCCATGTTACCAGTCCAAAATCATCATTATACTCCTCCATTCCTTCAACAAAGAATTGCCATAGTAAAGCACCTGTCCCAGACCCCTTTTTCCTTGCAGATTTATACATGATGTCTAAAATAGTTTTATAAAACTGCTCCGGCTGTGATGGCTGTAAGTCATTGGTCTGCTTCGACAAGCCGTATTCGGTGAACATAACAGGCGGCTTCAGTTCATTGTCACAATCGATCCTAGAGCATTGAACCTACCTAAGCAGGAAAAAAATTGGATTAAATATAAAGAACATGCTTATCGAAGAAATAACGGAGTGCCCTACGAAAAAAAATAGTACTGTAATTCAAGACAAAAACTGAACCCGAGGCAATTGAAGCTGTGGATAACAGTCAACAGGTAAAAAGTAAAATTTCAAGCCAAGTTCAACTCTAAAAGGCAGGGGCTAAAGTAGGTTCACCATGAGGCAGAACTCATAGCCCCTCAAACTTTGTGTAATCCTCTGATTTCTACTTATGCTTGAGGACTTTCTTAGAAATATATAAAAATTGTGACAACAGAGGCTTTTTTTTTTTTTTTTTAATTTTCAGAAGTCATTTGCATTTAGCCATCACGTTTTGTCATCATCCATGTTTCACCACTCTCAATGTTCAAAATCTGGCTAAGCCACTGAGAGAAATGACAGGCTTCATTCTGTGTCGTAGAATAGATATTTACGTGCATATTGATACAATTTCAAATTTCAGTCAATATTGTTTAACAATGGTCGGGATATATGTGAACAGAGGTGAAATCAACATTTGTAATCTTGGAGTTGCAGACAAAATCAGATCCAAGGATTGACGCCCACTCTTCTGGATTCACAGTTGACTTCTTGGGGCTTTTAGGACCGTAGAATCCTTCCAGGCCAATGGTCAATAGATGATTCTTATCGATTGATTTAACGAAAGCAGTCATCTCTTCTAACCAATCCTGCAATTGCAGGCTGTATAATCAACTCACATTCAGATACAAATCAATATATCTTGAAAGAAAGCGACACCCCCCCCACCCTGGAGATGAATGCATATGAAATATAGAAAAGTTGTTATACACCTTTGCTCTTCTAAAACAGAAGATAACAATTCTATAGTAAGAAACTGAGTTTGTGTTTTAGTTTTAAGAAAGTCCTTAAAGTTGAGCTGTGCTTCGAAAGATGACAGACTTTGACAACTGTTATATCATTTGGGCGATCAGCCAGATCGCCCAAATAGCTACCAGTCAGTTTTCATTATTTGGACGATCAGATAATCAAATGATCGTCAAAACAGTAGCAGACAACGATATGACTTCTCGACAGTAGCATGACTTCAAGACTGACACCTCTCGAATAGCAACCAACTAACAGAGCCGACTACAGGGCACGATACCCTGACAACTAGCTCGACGCTGGTCACCCTCCTATCAAATCACCTAACACTATGTCCCCAGACAACACCCATAAAAAGGTAAGCAAACCCAAAGGGTCTCACTCGACCTTTTGGAAGAAAAGCATCAACATTTAGCACCGTCTGTGAGAAAAAAGCAAAAAACCATGGCTAACCAACATGCTGACATTGTTCCACAAAACCTCTCACTGTCACTGGAAGCCACAAATACCTTTCACATACCCTTGGATGCCCTAGCGCCCCCAATTACTCATCTTAACACACCTATACCACCACAAATTCATGCGACGACGTTGCCAGCTTTATTGTCACCACCAGGCTAACTTGACTGTCACACCCACTACCAAGCCCAATTCCAAACCATTGCCAGTCAGCTGGCCGCCATCCAGCAATCACAGCTTCAACTAGAACAACTTGTCAATTTCTAACCCAACCGCCAAAACACACAACCTATTGATCACCCAATACAACATGCTAAAAACGTCCCAAACCCAGGACCACAAGATCGGTCCGGTGCACCAGACTATATAACTCGCCCAATGGTATAGGAAACTTCGTGTTCCACGCCAGCTCCGCGACAAATGCCACCACGGACCTCCTGTGACATTGGTGAGCATCGACCACCACCCCCACCCTTGGACCTAGCTCAACAGATAGTCGCCCTCAAACAAGAAATCAAAAAACTCCGAGCACACCAGAAGACCAATTGGGAATGGCTCGCTAATGAGCACAATCCCTGTCACCCGCCATCCACTAAGTAGCCGTCCCTTGGAAGTTAAGCTTTCCCTCGACACATATGATGGCAAGACTGACCTGCCGACCACTTAAATCATTTTTGTACATTTCACAACTTGCGCAACATCCCAGATGCCATATAGTGTTGCATCTTTCCAACAAAACTCTGAGGCCCGACACGCACATGGTGGTATTATTTGAGCCTAGGTTCCATCACCAACTTTGGACAAACACTTCCTTGTTAATTTTAGTAGCTGCAAGACAGCCGTCAGAACCTTCGCTAGCTTAATGGCGATTAAACAAAGTCCTAAAAAAATCATTCGAGACTATGTCAAGTGCTTTAACGCTGCCACTTTGGAAGTGCAAGGCCTCAACGACGAATGGGCTATCTAGGCCTTTATAGTAGGCGTCTTCCACAAATACTTGAAATATGCGCTAACCGACGCATAGCCTATAAAGCTATACCAACTTTATGAAAAGGCATAGAAATATGCTGATGTTGAGGCAATCGAAATCGCAAATCGGCAAACCGAGAAATGGGATAGAGAGCAAAAGGGCAACTGAGGATCATGGACTAATAAGAGGCTTGACTGCCTTGGTCCTCGGCACTCTGAAGACATCCAAACAGGCCAACCACACACCAGCTGGCCACCAAGTCCAGGGCAAGTGACCCCGCGTCACTTATAAAATCTCAGCACGCAACGCCTAGTCGCTCAACTGGCCACCATGGCTCAACACCGTGACTCCGAGTTACACAGCTCGCCATCAAGGCAATGCCAAGTGACCCCTTATCACTTATAAAATTTTAAGCACGTGACGCCTAGTCGCCCTTCTGGCCACCACGGCCCGAAATGTGACTCTGAGTCACACAGCTCGCTGCCAAGGTGATGCCAAGTGACCTACTGTCACTCATAAAATCTTAGCACACGACACCTAGTCGCCCAACTGGCCACCACAGCCTGACAACATGACTCTGAGTCACATAGCTCACCACCAAGGCAATGCCAAGTGACCCCTGTCACTTATAAAATCTCAAGCACGCGACGCTTAGTCATCCTTCCGGCCACCAATGCCCAACAACATAACTCCAATTCACACAGATCACCACCAAAGACTCAATGGCACAAGGAACGCTTAAAAGACACCAATCATGTCCAATACAATAACATCTTTGATCAATGTTGTGCCATTTTGGCGATCAGCTAAAATATTTCATCGTCACCTCACACAGTCACCACAAATCAAAAAGGCTGCCAAGCCATTTTTGCGATAGCCAAAACATGAGGGGATATCAATGTGACCATTTAACAATCAGCAAATTTACAAAAAATGTAAAGTCATCTGACAATGCACGGCCTGCATCCATAGCACTATCAAAAAATTATAATCACTTTATTTCTTGGCACATTACACCAATTTCCAACATATTTTTTACCTCTACCATAGCCATCCATGCCGCATAATAAATTATCCACCGGCCTCCTTCTGCTCAAACAAATCTGATCACTAGATGTCATTCCCTTCACTGCCCAGGCATAGGCTGACAAAATAACTAGCATTCTTCCTTCTTTAACAAAACCTAATCTCGGCTGACCGCCAAACACCCTAAACACCAGCATTCACCAAAATCCTAAAACAACAATTAATTTATAACTGTCTTTTGGGACATGAAAGGGGGACAATGTGTAAGTGTTTCAATAACTTTTGGCAAAAGAAATCGTTATGAATGAGGATGGCAAAGATGTAAAATATGTTTGTGCCTTGATACGAGCCTATGGGAGGTCAAAGCATGTTCTCGAGTTTAATCGGGGTAATACAGAGACATTCAAATGTCTCAAGACAAAGCATAAGGAAACAACTCAATTTTGACCATAACCGAAAATAGGGGATGGCATCACGCTATCCCCATTTTTGAATTTATTCTAAATTGGTTTAAAGGTTTTAGAGGGTGGACAAGATACCGTTAAAAGCTAACTCGATAAGAGTTAATTAATACAGGTGATGAGAATGATTGGATAAAAGAAATAAAAGACTTTTTATAAGAAAACATCATGACAGACACCCCTTTACATAAAAAGCGACTCAAGAAAAAGGCATCCCCCTGCGCATTAATCGATGGTATTCTGTACAAAAAATCCTTCACTTATCCTCTCCTCCGATGCCTTGGCACTAGTGAAAAAGATTATGTTAAGGGAAATCCATGAAGGCACTTGTGGAAATCACTTGGAGGAAGAGCATTAGCATAGAAAGCCTTACGGCAAGGATTTTTTGGCCAACGATGAGGAAAGATGCCACCAACTTAGTTAAAAAATGTGATAAGTGCCAACGATTCACCAAAATCTCACGACAACCCGCATAAGCACTTAAACAAATTTTTAATCCCTGGCCTTTTTTTGTATAGGGCATCGATATTTTGGGACTATTTCCCCTTACCACCGGACAACATAAATTTTTGGTTGTTGCGTGTGACTAATTTTCCAAATGGGTTGAAGTAGAACCTGCAACCACGATAACAGCTAGAACTACAAAAAAACTTTATTTGGAAATTCATCATCTGTCAATTTGGCATACCCGAAATTATTGTAGTAGATAATAGAAAATAATTATCGACTGATAAACTAAAGAATTTCTGCACAAGATTCCATATCAACCTTGTACATAGTTCAGTGGCCCATCCACAATCCAATGGTCAAGTGGAGGCTATGAATAATAACATACTCCAGCCACTCAAAAAGAAACTGGATGATGCAAAAGGCACATACACAAAAGAAACACCTGGAATATTGTAAGCCATAAGAACCACAGAATGTCAAGCAACTAGAGCCATGCCATTTAGCCTTGTATATGGCCACAAAGCCATTATTCCAGCAAAAATTAGGGTTCGTAGCATCTGAACGACCTTTGTAGATCTAACACTAAATGAATCCTCCCTCAAGGCAAATCTGGATCTACTCGAAAAAAGTAGAGAAGATACCATTAAACGCATGGCGATTAGATTGCAGTAAGTATCCAGGTATTACAATAGAAGAGTGAAACACAGACAATTTTAGGTGGGCATTCCTTTGACCTCTCATGGTCCCTTTGACCTCTCACGATCCCATTGACCTCTCATGGTCCCTTTGACCTCTCGTGATCCTTTGACCTTTCACGGTCCCCATAAACCTTTCACGGTCGGCCCTAACAAAAAATGTGATCTTTTATGATCTTAATAAAAAAACTTCACACGATTTAAACATTTGAGATAACTTCGAGACTAACACTTGTTCCTTTGAAAAAAATTATTTTGAAAATTTCATTACCAATAGTTACAGTTTACATAAAAAATAAGTATTTTGTTACAAAAAATCCTAACAAGAAGCAGCTGGAACCCTTTTTCGTCACCATCATCACTGGATGCTTCAGATTCATCATCTGCAGTAGGAGCAATAAAGGTGGAATCTACGACATGCCTCTCCTTCACTTGCTATTGCGATGACATCAACACGTCAGGGCAAGGCAATAAGCTATGTAAACTTAATATCCCTTAAATCCAATAGGCCCCGAAGAAGCTGCACGCCATACAAAGTGCTTTGACGATACTCACCACCACAAGCTATTATCTAGTTGAGCAGGGCATCTTTTTGAGATGAAAGCTCCGTTTGTAGGCGAACCTCTGCACCCACCACCTGCATCTCCAATTCAGAGATCTTCGCCATGGCATACATTAGCTCAGAATCGCACGTTGCATAAGCTTGTCGGGATTCCTCTAAATTCTTGGAGAGTTTTTCCATTTTAGCGTTCACTGATTCCAGCTTTGTTTTCATTTCCTCAGAACCCATTTTTTACTTGGTTGACTCTTATTCAACTTTCTTAACGCGATCCTCAGCTATTCTTTTCTCTTTGATTAGCTCATCTACTTTCACCTCGAGCACACTTGCCCTAGCCTTACTTACTGTTGCCTCCTTATGGGCATTATCATATGCTGTACATATATCTTGCATCTGACGAGTGATCACCACTTAGGTATGCAAAGTCTGTACCACGTAGAGGTTAGACAATACATATGAGCAGAAATATCATAGTCAATAGCAATCGTAAATTTGCCTCCACTATACAAGCTAGAGTGGGTTCTAGATTAGCAGCCGGGCTTCTCGTCACTAAGTACTTCATATCAATTGGTGAAACAACCATATTACCTCACCTACAGGCGAGCACATTGTTACTCAATATACCAGCACTGAGTTCGGGGTTATTCCTCTAAGGGTGAGGTCCAGAACCCCTAGAGAAGACCTGGAGGGCACAGTTGCTGGAGTTAGAGGGCAAGCAGATACCTCAACACCTAGGGTAGTTTTCGCTCGGTTGATCATAATGGTAGTTGCTTCGACAATCGCAGATATGTCTGCCGAAATGACCCTCTCCTTCATCGTACTTGCAAAAGTAGGCTCTATCTTCACCCTCTTCTGTGCCGATTGTTCTTCTTATTTTTCTCTTACTTTTTTCCCTTTTCTCTTTTCATGGGCAGCCGCGGCCCTGCTCACTTCGTGGGCAACCAATGCAGCACGAGTTATAGGATCCATACCTACAAAAGCAAGTAATGAATTAAATTAGGAATATTAAGTTTTCTATAAAACATATTGCTAGCATGTACCTTCTTTAATCGAGGCAACTGCCATCCTCACGGCTTCTTCTAATGTTTCCCTAACATTGACTGTCCTTCTACATTCACCCTTTTCACCTCAGGCGATCTAGAGACACCCTTCCCATGTTGTGGCAACCCAGGTATAGTAACCACCTGCTATGGTGATCCCGAAGAAGATTGAACCTCCGTAAGATAGAAATCATGTTAGAGTATAAAAATCCTCTGTGTATACATCACGCGAAGTACCTCACCTTGTATTATCAGGGGTCTTTTACTTTTTCTTCTGCCGGGGTGATCATCTTTCTCTAACAAGTTGGCAGGGTTGACTCCCAAACAGTGCTTTTGAATTTTTCTTGAAGTCAAATAGTGTCTACATCTAAATTGGTGACCATAAAAATATTCCTTTTGTTCCTGCTCCATTGCGTTTATGTCAACCTTTAAATTGCTCATTGGCGAGCAGGAATTCTACTCCACAGGGAAGCCCATTCTTTAGTAGATCGCTTTCGTATGAAAAAGAATTACTCGTTAGCCACATGGGCATTGGACGGAATATCTGTGATCATCTTGTTAGTGGCTAATTGCAGATAGTACCAGCACTTATCATGCCTCTTCAACGAAAATAGATGTCTAGTAACTTCCACTGATGGGTCCTAACCTTTCTCTTTACAAACTAGGAAATACGTTACCAGCATCGCCCACGCATTTGGTTTTAATTGATTTGGGGATATCCCATTCTGGTTCAATACTTCACAAAAAAATGGTTACAAAGGAAGGTGAAATCCACCTCTGAAAATATGCATATAAAATGGCATCCTATTCCCTTCAACCCTTGTCACGGGTTGCTCAAATAATGGGTTCGACACTTCAAACCACCCAAAATCAAAATCGCGATCTCTCAATATATCCTTCACGATCACTATATTGATCACCCCGGCGTATGAATCTGCCACGCTGGTGTCTATCTGTGTTGACCCTGGCTGTGCTCCCTCTCCTTCCTCTTGGCCTTCTTCAATTAAACCCTGGCCTTGTTCTTCATTCAACCCATCTGTTCCATTCATACCTTGACTCTTATCTCGAACTCCTTCTTCTTCAACAATGATATAGGGACGTTCGCTACCCTCACCAATTTGAACGTTCTCCATTACAAATAATTGCCTTACTGTTTCTCTACTCTTTACCTTGAGATTTCTTTTTCTTCCTACCAATTTCAATAGAAATCTAGTTTTTCGCATACCCTCACAACTCAAAACCCGAAACAAACTAAAATTTTTTCTATAAAAGCAATAAGAATAAGATTCTTACCCTAGAAATATGCTCTCAACTAAACTTGGTCTTTGCCGAAAACAATGGTGGCTTCAAACGCATAGGCTGTTGCACAACAAATCTTTTTGATTTTTTCACTGTTGTAAAAATTGTCCCTTTTAAGGTTATTTATAGGGAAAGGTATCGTCGTTTCATGAAAAGAGGAGTACGGTTCACAGACACTGCCATTTATCTTGTTTCCTTATTCTGCATTTAATGCATGGTATGACATTTGAAATTAAAAAAAAAAAACTCCCACCTTTTTTTTACTCGCTATTCATATGGCGACCTCACCACCAGTCTGCCGTTTGTCCTCATATCGCCATAAACATTTTTTGGTCTGTCAATGGTCACTTTATAACTGCTTACAGCCTTGGGGGCAATTGTTATATCCCCTCACCAAATCTGACTTTGATAAGGAATAAGTCTTAAAGGATAGTTGGATAACTTCAGACTCCATAAGTTTGATAGCCATGCAACCTTTACTCGCCTAGAGTTTCAAAGCAGATAAAACTCCTATCAAGGCTAATATAAAGAGGTGGAATCAACACTTATGAGGTATGTGCTCTTAGAATTCTCTCGTTCTCTTTTTGCTCTTTATTCACAATATCCCTTACTTACTTAAGCATCGGAGTGTTCCCCCCGAGCCAAACTCCGGTCCTCTCTCATTCTTGCTGTTTTGCAGGATTCCTCCTTAGCATCCCCATTGTTGCATCAATAACAGCAATAAAATTAAATATTTAATGATAAAATTAAAATTAATAGTGTATGTTTTTAATTTAATCAACAAAATATAATAAAAAGAGAAAATTATCATTTAAAGTCTTAAATTAAAAATTTGTATATAATAAAAATCTTAGATTATTTGACATTTATAAACTAATAAATAATTAAAAATTATTGAATTATATTTAGTCAAATAATAATTTTATTAGTAAAATGATAGTAATATATATTATAATATTTTTGTCTTTTTTTATTATTGATGTAATTATTTATGTTTTATATTAAATGATTATTTACATTAATTTCAGAATGTATTAATAAATAATTTGTATATATTTTTTAATTATATTTAACATTTAAAATTTTGATAATATTATTTTATATGTTTATTTAAATATTTTAATTAATTAACTAATTATTATATAATTATTTTAAATTATTTATTATATGAAATGAGTAAATAAAAGGCAGAAGAGACTGACGTGGAGGAAAGAATGAAATAAGAAAAGGTAGAGTTGTTGATAAAGTGTTTTAAAAAATTATATAATCATTTACGGATAAAAATAAAAGAAAAAATAAAAAATTATGGACAAAAGTGTCAACTGCCACTAGACTCCCTACTTTCAAACTAAAATTTGAAGGTCTAATTACTCAAACGCACTGTTAAAATATTTTACAAAAATTGATACAATTGAATTAAAAAGCAGTTCAAGTATTGAATTGAAAGTATAACTGTATATAAGTCAATTCAAATAGATATAATCGATTTCATCGATAGAATTTAGTTAATTCGATTTGATTAAGTTGATTCAATTTGATATTAAAATATTTTAATATTTAATATCTAATAATTATATATTTATATATATTAATAGCTCGATTAAACTCTTATTCAAACTAAATATACAACCCACTAGCCCAAGATTTAATAAATCGATATAACCGAATTAACTGACTGAACCCATCAAAATTTGATCGGTTCATTTAATTAAATTATATTAAAAAAAAACTTGATCGGTTTGATTGATTTCTCTAACTAAATCGATTAATTTGATCTTAATTTTTTTTGACCGAATCGATCGAATGCATAACCTTAACCGGAGGTTCAATGCATTTCAAATAAGGCCTTAATATAGCTACTCAAACAAATTTCTATATTCAACACCCATGGGCCATCTGTGATGGACCTCTTTGTATCCTTTATCCCTTTCAAACTGACCTGATTTTTTATTTTTAATTTATTTATTTTAATTTATCAAAATATTTATTTTTTTTGATTTAATCATTTTAATTTTTTAAATTAACTAATTTATTTAATAAAAAATTTAAATATTTTAAAATAATTTTGATATTAAATAATTATTTAATAAAAATTTTTATTTATTTGAATGAAATAAACTTTAAAATAATTTTAAAAAATAATAAATTTAAATTTAATGACCATAAAAAATTGTTTTAAAAAATTAAAAATCAATTGTTTTTCCTGATTAATCAACTCAAATGATTATTGATTTTTATAGAATCAGGTTGAACAGATTATTTATTAAAATAATTCAATCAATCGCTCACTTTTTTTTAAACACAATTGCTCTGATCCAATATGATTTTTTCATCATTACTCAAAACTAGGAAACTTAAAACATTTAACTACAAAATGAAGGAAAATTCTCGCATCAGATCTTTAAGGAAAGCTTCCCATCCGCTTCAAAAAATTCTAGCCTTTGGATCTCAAAATTTTTATCTCAGCCGTTATTTAAAAGAAAAAAAAGAAAAATAGAGTTTACCTGAAAACCAGTGGGGAACATTTCAAAAAAATAACATGAAGTGACAATTTTTACAAAAGAAGAAATCGAAAAAACATATTTCAGAAAAAAATAGTAATTACCATTTACAAATAATAAAAAATAAAAATAAGAATATTTCAGAGATTGTAATTATAATTTAACCTTGAAATTTATATTAAATCCCAAATTATCATTTACAAATAATAAAAAAATAAATTTTATATTAAATCTTAAATTAATATATATACTAATATATTATATATGCTATACATAATATATTATGTGATATATATTATATATTATAATATTATATATGTTAGGAATCAACCTCCACAAATTATATATAATATATATAATTATATATATTACATATTAATTATATATATTAAAAATATTATATTAAATCTCGAATTATAAAATAATCTCAAATTATATTAAATACTGAATTAATATAAAAATAATAAAAATTTTTAAAGATTTGTAATATTAAATTAAATTATTTTTAAATAATTAAAAATAATAGATATATATAATATAATATTATATTATAAATATAGTATAATAATATATTATATAATATAATAGTATATATACAATAAAAAATAAAAAATATTTTATACTAAAATATGAAAAACTAGTTAAAAATAATAAAAATTAAAAAATATTTAATATTAATTCTAAATTATTTTTTAAAAATTTAAAATAATATATATTATATGTATAAAATAATATATAATATTATAAAAAGAACATAATAATATATTATATAATATAATAAAATATTAAAAATATTTTATATTAAAATATAATTACTAAATATATGACTTCTTATAATTAAATGTACGACTCACTATAACTAAATATACGACACAATACAACTAAATGTAAAGCACATATATAAAGTAATCGTATTTATTTATGATTGATATCACTTTAAGCATGGTTTTATATATGCTAAAACTAATTATTATTGTATTGTGAGAGAATGACATTCTAATAAAAACAAAAAAAATAAACTTCTAAGCATAAAATAAAAAATACAGTTAATTATTTTTGTATAATATTATAATCATAACTTACTATCTTTGAAAATTTTTGTATAATATTATAATCATAACTTACTATCTTTGAAAATTTTTGTTTGGGTAAAAAATTTTTAATCCTTAATATTGCAAACAAAAAATAAGCAATAAACAATGCATATTATAATTTAATATATATAATTTATACCTCCACTAAATTACTGTTAGAAAGAAGATAGTCAAAAGATAAGATGAAAAATAAAAGCAAAATGGTAATTATAATTTTCTTATTAACATTTTTAATAATTACTATTTCTTTTTTTAGAATTATTTTTTCATTCTTTAATTTTTTTAATAATTATTATTACCTTTTACTTTTTTATAATTCTCCATAAATATTTCCTTCTCTTTCACCCGCCGCTAAGGCGACACTCACCTGCAGCTAAGGCGACGCTACGATCTAAATATCAAATATTTTTTATTTTTATTATTTTTAAATAATTTAAGATAAAATATTTTTATTTTTTATTATTTTTAAATACTAATTATTTAATAAAATATTTTTATTTTTATTATATGATATA
>JBBYHM010000018.1:14471673-14538180 GCA_038381775.1 Adansonia rubrostipa | reverse complement strand
ATAATAAAAATATATAATATTAAGTTATATTACCAATCATAATAATTTATGTAATAGATAATATAACTTATGTAACTCTAATATTTATTATTAATTTTAAAACTTTTTTAATAATAATGATTTATATAATTTATAATATATTTATGTAATTATAATAATTTTATGTATTATTATATAATAATATATGTAAAAATCTAAAACTAAAAAGAAGCAACGGCTTGAGGCCTTGTGGGAAGAAGTCCCCCGAAATGAAAAGATAAATGAACAAAAGAAAAATCCCAACTAGCGTTGTCAGACTACTAGCATGACGATGAAACGACTGTATGACTTTAGATCTCATTTGAGCTAAGGTAGCGTTGGTGCCCTTTTATATTAAGACTTAATGAAATATGATTTTTAAAAGATATGATTGTTAAAAATTTAATTGTTAGTAAAGTAATATTATAGCATTTAGTATACATTAAAAAGTATTAATTAAAATCTTAAGGAGACAACATTAAGATGTTTAATTTATTAAAAGTTGATATTTTCTTTATTATTATTTTTATTTATTATTATCTAATATAATTTTAATTACTATTTATAAATTTAACTTTAATAATTTATAGTTAAGTCTTATATATATAATAATATTGATAAATATATTAAAAAGAAATGGACAAAAAAATAAAGGATGAGATCTCAACCCGTTTATTAAATACTTTATTAAAATGTGCTGGTAATTTTTAAAATTATCCTTATAAAAAATGTAAAATTATTATTTTTAACATTTTAAAAAATGTTTATTATCAACAAACATTAATTTGTTATTAACTAATATTAATAGATTTATTTTTAATTTAATAATTAATTTACTTTAAATAAAATAATGTATATTTATCTTAAATTTAATATAAAATTAAATTACCAATGAGTTTTAAATAGTTAATATGTATTTGAGCTATAATGTAATTTAATTTGATAGTAATTAAAATAATTTTAAAATTAATTAAAATTTCATAAATTTTATAATTAGTTAAAGTATCGGATAGAACATGGGAAAGTGGCTAAAAAAAGTTATATTTTTAGAAAAGTGAATATTTTACAATGTACCAAGAATTTAATTAGTGAGAATATAATCTTTTTTTTTTTAAAAAAATAAAACTTTCTATCATACCAAACTTCCTCTTTGATCATTTATACATTGATCCATAAAAATCATTTGAGACTCGGTTGATTAATTATAACTCCGATTATCTAGACAAGTTTAACTGATCCCAGTCGACTAAAACTATTTGGGTTAAAATTACTCAAAAATTATTATTAACTTGGCTTTGTAATAGAAAATTGGGCAATATTGTCATTTGAAAAAAATAAATGACAAAACTAAATAAAAAAGGCCCTCCCAAAATTGGTAAATGTGTCAGTTCCTGAAAGCCAAATCGAACAAACTTCCATTTCCATAAAAACTTGTTTAGGCTTTGGAAAGTTCAATCATTCAAATCTCAAGCTCTATTTAACTTCTGGCTTTTTGGGATTTTAGAGTTTAGAAAGTTAAATTTTCTAATTCTATGCTTTTCAATTTTTATTTCACTCGTTTTAAGTATTTCGCTTTTTTGTTTTTTGTTTTTGTTTTTTTCTCTTATGCTGCCTTAAATTCTAATAAGCTAATAAGAATTGATAAAAGTTTTAGCTTAAAATTCTAATTAATAATTATTTACAATTGTTTCCACGGCTTAATTATTCTCAACATATTTAAGTCTAATAAATTTGCTATTGACAGCATTACACTGTCGCACGATCCGGCCCTAGGGTGCGCTTGCAACCGGTTGCTATTTTACGATGCCGTAAGGTCATTTGATCCGGCCCTAAGGTGCGCTTGCCGTAAGGTTCATTCTCAAGATTACGGTGCCGTTGCTATTTTTTAAAACTTTTTTTTCGTATATTGTTATATAATAATTATAAAATTATTATAATTACATTATATAATTTTTTATGATTAAAAAAATTAAAATTATTAATATATATTATAGTTATATAAATTATATTACGTATTACATAAATTATTATGATTAGTAATATAAGTAGTATTACATATTTTTATTATAATTACACAAATATATTATTTATTTACATAAATTATGATAATAAGTAATAAAAGTTATAATATATAAATTTATTATATTTTCATAAAACTTTTGTAAGCTACAAAAATTTATTATTAATATATAATAAAAAATAATATTATATAAAATATTATAGTTACATAAATTTTATAATCTATTGTATACTTTTATTATAGATAATTGAAATTACACATTTGTTTTTGCAACTACACACCCATATATATTATATATTATATATTATATAAATTATGATAAAAATAATAAAAGTTGTAAAATACACATTTTATTATTTTAAATAAAACTTTTGAGTAAAGATAATAGAAAGTAATATCATAAAATAGTTATATAAATTATATTATCTATTACGTAAGTTTATTATCTTATGTAATATATTTGTATTTAATATATGTCATCGGTAATGTATTTGTGTAAAAAAACATTTGAAAGTAAAGTATTTAGGTAACAAATTACATATAAATATTAAAGATTATATACAAACATTATATATTTATATAAAAGATTATTGAAACTGTAATGTATTTATATAAAATATTCTTTTATAAAAAATTAACTATAATTTTTTTAAAATTATTTTTGAATTTTTATTAAATATATTATGTATGTAGGAAATTAATTTTTTAGTAATTTTTTAAGTAAAAAATTTTATATTTTTAATTTATTTATATATTTGTAATATTAGTAATAAATATAATATACTAATAAAAAATTAATTTCATAACAAAATTTAAAATTTTTATTAGTTGGTAACAATTACAACTAAATATTATGTAATTACACAAAAGTCTTACAATTTACATAAATCATTAGAGTGTGGGTAATATTTGTATGTAATATATATTATGGGCAATGTATTTATATAAAGAATCTTTGAAGATAGTGTTTATATGTAACAAATTATATATAAATATTATCATATTACATGCAAATATTAAATATTTACATAAAAAATTACTAAAACTGTAATATATTTAAATAAAAAATTCTTTCAAGAAAAATTAACTATAATTTTTTTAGAATTATTTTTATTTGTTATTAAATATATTATAAATGTAAGAAATTGATTTTTCAGTAATTTTTGAAGTTAAAAAACTTTTTATATTTTTATTTTGTTTATATATTTTTAATATTAGTAAAAAATATAATATATAACAAAAAAATTAAATTAATGATAAAATTTATAATTTTTATTAGTTGGCAAAAATTACAACTAAATATTATGAAAATTACATAAAAATATTACAGTTTACATAAATCATTAGAGTATAAATAATATTTATATGTATTATAGGTAATATATTTGTATAAAAAATCCTTTAAGGTAATATTAAATATATTATCTAGGTAAAACTTTACCGAAATTGTAATTTATTTATGTAAAATATTTTTAAGAAAATTAAATATATTTTTCAAAATAATTTTTGACTTTATGTTAAATATATTGTATATATAGGAAATTAATTTTTTTAGTAATTTTTGAACTAAAATAATTTTTTATATTTTTAATAATATTTTTGTTAATATTAGTAATAATTATATTATATTAATAAAAAAATAATTTTATGATAAAATCTAGATTTTTTATTAGTTAGTAAGAACTACAGCTAAAAATTATAAAAAGTATACATAAATATTATAATTTATATAAATTATTAGAGTATAGATAATGTTTATATGTAATATGTGTTATTAGTAATATGTTTATGTAAAAAAATTTTAAAGTTAATATTTGTAAGTAATAAATTACATATAAAGATTATCAGTTTACATACAAACGTTATAAATTTACAAAGATTACCGAAGCTGTGATGTATTTATCTAAACATTCTTTTAAGAAAATTAAATATAATTTTTTTTCAAAATTATTTTTATTTTTATTAAATATATTATTGAGAGAGGAAGTTAATTTTTTTTTGTAATTTTTGAACTCAAATAAATTTTTATGATTTTATCTTTATTAATATATTTTTTAATAAACCTAATAAATATATTATATTGATGTTAATTTATATTTTTATTTTTTTATTATAGTCAAAAGAGTTATTACTAAAAATTATCAAAATTACACATACATATTATAATTGAGATAAATCATTATAGTTGAGTTAATGTTTCTATGTAACATGTGTAATTGATAATATATTTGTATAAAGAATCTTTGTAAATAATATTTATATTTAATAATTTATATATTAATATTAGATGATTACATACAAATATTACATTGTCACAAAAAATATTATAGAAACTATAATGTATTTATATAAAACATTATTTCAAGAAAATTAAATATAATTTTTTTCATTACTAAATATGATGTTTATGTAGGAAATTAATTTTTTTAGTAATTTTTTAGTTCAAATAAATTTTTATACTTTTTTATATTAATAAAAAACAAATTTTATAATGAATTTTTATAATTTATAATTTAAAAAGAATAATTTTATGATCAAATTAATATTTTCTAAAATAAGCTATTAATAAATGCCCTAAATTACACAATTATATTTTTTGGGAGTTAAGCGTGCACTTATAACTTCACCTAACTTAACTACTCATATAAATAATGGTTAACGCAATAAGCATTACTAGTTGGATGGGTTATGACTTCAACCATCAGAAAGCAATAGCAATGCAATAGCTTTCGGTTATATTGTCACTTACTATTCTTTTTGCAGCAAAGCTAATTGAAATCAAAGGCACATAAAGTTTCATATGTTAATAAGAATTTTTTTATGCATTCAATTGAGGCTAAGAAATGTTTACTTCTTTAAAAAAAAATTACAAGATACGCATATATATATATATATTTTTTTTTTCAGGTTTGCAATGGATTCTACAACAAATATTTTGGATAAAGGTACCGATATCTTTGTTGATTTTGCATATGCTCCTACCAAGTATGAATCTGCTAATATTGTTGACCTTGATGGTTCAATTTCTGATGCTAATAAACTAATAAGCCTTTAAGTAGATTATTGTAGAGAAGAAATAATTTGTATGAGTTTTGATTCATTTGATCATGCATGGAAACTTTACAAGGTATACGCTTTTTAAAAAGGTTTTAGTGTCTCTAGTGTAAGTACAAGACAAAACAATATTGGTGTTTTGTTCTTGCAGGTCAATAATTTTATTGTTCAAGATAAGGGTTTAAGATTGATAAAATACAAAAATGCAATCATAAAAAAATGTCTTAGGTCATTGTCTAGAATTGGTTATAACTCTAGTCTGCACGTGAACATGAAGGAATCCATAAAGTTGATAATATATTGTGAGAAGAATTATAATCATTACATGTGTGACTCATCTAAAAAACTCTTTTATTCAAACCCATCGACAAATTAAAGAATCAAATTTAGCTAAAGCAAAAGCTATGAAATTCGTTTGTATTCGTACATCATAAATAATTAATTACCCTAATCAGCAAGCTTGTGAATATCAAAATGTTGGTTTTTTTGCACAAGACCTATACAACACGCTACATGCTTGTAATCAAATTGACATATCAAATGGTGATGTTAATGTTGTTACTGCTTACATTGAAATTAAGAAGGAATTGGATATTGAATTTTATTATGATGAGAACATTGATGATGATACACGATTGCATAATCTTTTTTTTTGGACAGATGCTAGTTCAAGGTCCAACTATAAATGTTTTAGAGATGTTATAACTTTAGGAAGAATGCTTATGATCGGCTTTTAGTGCTTATAGTCTATATGAATCACCAACATCAAACAATTATTATTGAAGTTGCAATACTTGCTGATGAAACAATTGATACCTTTGAAAGGATTTTGAGAAGTTTCTTTGAAGCTACATAAAAGTCCTTAATTCAATTGTTACTGACAGGGATATTTAATTGAAAAGGCAATAAATTTCAAGATTGGTACCAATCAAATTATATTGAAACATATTTTAGTTGACTGTTCCTCTTTTGCCTCAATTGAAACATATTGAAGTTAAACTTCGAGACGGTAGCTTGTTAACGTAACATAGTGGAAGAATGTAATCCATGACATGGTGAAGTTTCCATGGCTGCAACCATTGGAGGCTTAGATATGTCTAATAACTATAAAACCTAATTTTAGAAATAATTCAAGCATATCTTTTTCCAATAACAACTAAACTTCATTCTTAACTTACATAAGGGACATATCAACTATATTATTATTACTTGAAACTAAAAAGAAATCAATCTTAGATGAAAAATGATTGGGAAAAAGCAACAAAACAAAAGAAAAAATAAAAAGTTAAATTATTAAATGCAAGAAAATATCAGTTTTGGGCTTTTTCTTTGAAAAGTGCGAAGAAATACTCACTTAAAGGGCTATGCAAGATTTGTGCGGCCTCTGCATTTTTACTTGCAAAGCTACTATATAGAACTTGATGTTCCAAAAAAATCACTCGAAAGCTGAAAAGCCTTTAATCCTAGTCGAGAAATCGAGTGTCTTAGGCCTCATGGGCTGGGACAATAGAGAAGCCTGGAAAGGAATGCAAGGTGATATTCGAAGAAGGATGAAAAGCGTGATGCTAAGTGGAGTGGAAAAATAAAGAGGCAAAGATGCTAAAAAATATAGGGTTTCAATTTTATAGGGAAAATCGAGGTTATGGCGGATAGTTTTGGGGTTTTTGATTTCTAAAAGGGAGATGGCTTAGCCAGTTGCTGGCAGATTTAATCCAAATTTAGGGTTTCCATTTCAGAAGGAGAAGTGGGAAGGTGTTTTGAAATTTTGGGTTTCAATAATTTGAAAGATAGGGTTGTAATTTTGTTCTAACCGGGTTAACCGGTTATTTGAATTTGTATTTATTCTACATTTCAACGGTTTAGATTAATTAATTTTATCGAACAGCTTACATTTGCTTAAGCTGATGGAAGCTTATGGAAGGAAATTGATTATAAAATTTTTCACAATCCCATAGAATGGGACTTTTTATTTTAAAAATGAAACTAAACTTAAAAGATCTTATCTTCAACAAATTAGAAAATTATTTGTATAATTTATAATTTTATTTAAAATATTTTATTGCTTCAGACAATTTAATGATTTGGTCATTGATCCAAGACTCGAAACCTTAATCAACTCCACGTTAAATCCAATTCAAATAACTATGATTCCAACCCTTTATGTGCTGCAGGTATTAAATCCAGCAATTTGTGTGTTTATATAGTATTTATATTAATTTTTATCATAATTATATTTAAAGTATTATATATTTATATAAATTTTTTGTATTAATAATTTGTGTTATAAAAAATTTGATACATTTATATGTTCATTTTTATTAAACTCATAAAACCAAGATAGACCAAAGCCACTATCTCGCACAAAAGCCTAATAGATGGATTTGCCACCCCTAGCTAAGAAAACCTAACGATATATATTAACCGAGTATTTAATGAATTGAGAACAATTATATTGCTTGACACTTTGAGTGTAGTATAAGTCTTATCACCAACATGGGAAACCTCAACTCCGTCTATTCCTTACACCGTACCTAAGGAATCGAACTACCCCTAACCATTAGCTAACCCTCAAAGTATAAATACCCTTCGAGCATATGAATGAGGCAAGGTCTTGAAAACCTTATTGTTATTCTGTCAATTTCTTTCTCAAACACTTAGTCATCAAAATACATCCTTGTAGCCCAACCCCTGGCATCCCCTTGCTTCTGTTCCTTGCAAGTCCTTATAACAATGCTTTTGATCCTCGCAAGAAAAGGATATCAACAATTTTATATATTTTTTATATTATATTATTGTCATGCAATCGTTATCTTATTTTTAGTTTTAGATAAACTTAAAATAAAAGAAATAATTCTATAGGCTTCTTATCTTTCTTCTTCCATTTGGCACTGACCCATATGTTACGAATAATCCGATTAGGCAAGCTGGTAGTTGTAACTGACAGAAGTCTTCCCATGTGGAAGCCGGATAAGGTGGCATATAGTTTGAACTGTTGAAGGTCAATTTACTTGTTTTGTTTGATTGGTTATCTTATTATATTGCATCGGATTTAGGTAAAATTTTTTATTATTTTATGTGAATTTAATTATCATTTATTTATAAAATTATTTTTATTTAAATTTAATTATAAAAATACATAAATATTAATATAATCATTTTCAAATAATTTTAAAATACTAGAATACATTTTGAAATTGGTTCAAATTTAACTTAATTCGTATTTAAACATGAAATATAACAAATTCAAGTTGCGATGCAACTATATCCGTAGACTTGTCTAGATGCAGTGCACATACACTACCACCTTGTTAGTTTTTTCTCCTTTGGGACGCCATTTTCCATTAATATGCTCTCACTCATGTAATCAACCTTACTTTGAAAGGTACGTCTAGAGGGTCGGTATTCCATTCTTAACAACTTCACACACACATATATATAATCTCGAAAATCGAGAATGCCAAATAGGTAGTTTAGAAAAAAAATGCTTATTAGGTTAAAAAAAGACACATTTGACTAGAAGAGTGATGTAAATAATTTACATAAAAAAATGTACAAACTTGAATAGAATGAATGCATATATATATATATATATATATATATATATATTAAGGGACAGAGAGAGAGGGCCATTGACCCTGTAAATTTGTCAAATATAGTTTTTTTTTCTTTAACTAGGATGAGATTCTCGTTACATAGAAGATTGTTTCATAAAATAATATATACACTTCAATTAAATAATTAAAAGTACATGACGTGATCCCAAGATAAGATAAGAAAAAGATTAAAAAAATACAAATGAAAATGAATAAAATAAGAACAAATAAAAATAAAAATAAAAAAAGGAATAAAAAGAAAATTATATTATAACTCAATATTAATTATAAAAAATAAAATTATAATAATTAGAAAGCAAATAAATAAAATAATTGAGTTTTTATTTCTCTTTTTCGTCTTTTTTAAATCAAGCAAATAAAAAACTTAAAGGCCTACTTGGATGACAAATATTGTCATATTAATTAATAATTTTATGTTAATTATAAAATTTCCAAATGTACAATTATTTGTTATCATTTATTTTTTAATTATTGTTTACTAAATTGATTACATAATCATAAAATTAAAATATATATAATAATTATAAAAAATTAAAAAAAATTAAATTAATTTCTTTTTTGTTTTTTAAATCAAGCAAAATAAAATAAAAGGGCAGCTTATTTGGGTGACAATTCTCATCCAAGTGGGCCATCAATTAGTCCTCCCTTCGTGGGCTTATTTTAATACACGGTAAGTATATACATAATGCAATCAAATATATACATATATATTTTGGTTCCATCATGATATACATAATACAATCAAATATAGTAGCAATTACGGACCCACGCCATGTGCACCTTTGCTAACTTTCATAATTGGATTTTCAAAACATTTTTAATTCACGTGTCTTTTATGATTTAGGTAGAGATTACAATAAATAAGAATCTTTTACAAACACTAAAAATAGATTTTATTATCTAATTAATTTGGAGCCATTTATATTCAAAATTTAAAGGTTAAATCGGGTTTTGATAGAAAACAATAATCAATAATAATTTCAATAATTAATGCATAATTCAATCAAATCTATATATTTTTTGTTCCATCATATTATACATAATAAAATCAAATATAGAAGCAATTATATTTCAAATCTATATATATATATATATATACACATAGTAGCAATTAAGGACGCCATATTGACCTTTGCTTAATTTCTTAATTGGATTTTGAAGAGGTTTACCCCAAATTAAATGAAAATGTAAATGAAAATGAAAGAATTATTTAGCATATGCTTTTTGGTTGATGTCGGTAACTAAACAGGCCTGTGTGATGAAATCAGGCCGGGAATCAGGATGAGTTGGTATAAAATTATAAGATACGGAAAATATGATCTACTTTTTCGTTGTTGATTATAGATATAAATATAACGCAAAATTTTTTTTTATAATTTTTATAAATAAGAGTAGTGTATATAATTAATTTAAAGATATTTATAAATAAAAAATAATTAAAAATTAAATAAAATAATTTAATATGCTCATATTTTTATTAAATAGGTCATTGTCAGCTCCAATAAATCTGCTACTTTTCATTTCTGGTCCTTTCACATCATTTCTATTATTTTTGGCATTATCATCTCCGATGATGTTTCCACTTTCGTTAAATAATCCTTCCAAATCAATATTTGTGACTTTACTGCCATTTTTGGTGCCCCATCATTATCTTTTTTATTTTTTTTGCCCCCCTCAAATTATGGTCACAAACTTTCGCATGAGCTGTGATTTGTTGTTGACTACGCTCTGCATTAACTGTCATATTAAGAATTTCCTTGATTTTATTGTAGAAGAAAAATTTTTTAATTAATCATAAATTATCACGTATAAATTAAAATTTTTTTAATTAAAAATTATTAATTAAATTTTACATTATTATGTGTAGTTGATGACATCATAAATAAATATTTATTTTTAGTTAAATTAAAATTAATTTAGAAATTTATCTCTAATTAAATTAAAATTAATTTAAAGATAAATAAAAATTTTTTATCTTTAATTAATTAAATTAATTAAAAGATAATTCATCAAGATAAATTTATTAAAGAAGTTATATTCTTTAATAACTCTTTTCTACTTAGCTCATTAGTATTATAGAAAGGGATCTCCTCCAAAGCCATTGAACATAATTCACAAGCTTAAAGAGAAGAAAAAGATTTTAAAGATTTAAGTTCTCCCAAAGTCTTAAGAAGTTTTCTCTCAAACACGTGAAGAACGCGAAGAACACGGCTCTCATTCTTCAAGAAGCTGCTCTCTGATCCTGTTCTGGTAATAGAGAGGAGATAAATTTCGTTTTTCAATATCAAGTCTAGAAGACCCTTAAAGCAGACCTTATTGATTCAAGGTCAAGTCTAGAAAACCCTTAGATCAAAGTTTTTATTGAAGAAAAGAATTAGAGGATTTTTTTTATTTTAAAGAACATCTAGAGATTGCAACTCAAGTCTGATAAATCAAGTTGATTTATATGTCTCCAAATTTTCTTTGTCATATTTTTCAACACGAAATTTGTGTGCACAAATTTCTGGCATGCCTGGTGGGACGAACTTTGCCTTTCATCTCTTTTCTTTAAAATTCAAGTTATCAAGTTGCAATGGCTCCCAAGAAGAACCTTGTCAACAAACCAACTCTTAAACCTATTCGTGCTGATCCTGCAGTCTACCTCACTTCATCAGCCAGCATTGATGTCACTGCTCATCCTTACGGCACTAGGGCAAAGACTAAATCTCTTTCTGAGCTTTATGATCAGACTTCTCCAGTGCTAAACCAAAATCCACTCTGTGAGACTGCTTCAAGTCAAGATTCAGAAGAAGTTCCTGTTGAACAACTTGATTCTGGATCAAGTCCAACTCACCAAAAATCATCTAAGGAGCAAGATATTTGTTCAGACGGTAGCTTCAAACCATAATCTCCTCCAAAATCAAGCTTTAGAGTAATGAATGTCATGACAACTGGCACCACATCACTTGAAGAGTAAGTTGCAATTTTGGCAAAATCTATTGAAACTCTCGCAGTAAGTATTAGAGAAAAAGATAAACAAATTGCCTTCTTGATGGATAGGATGGCTACTTTCACTGGAAAAAAATAAATGGCCTCAGGTGAAAATAGTCAATCAAATCCTCAAAATAATGTTAAGAACTCCAACACTGAATATGCTATGGAGTTAGAGCAAAAGATTAGTGAAGTGATTACAACAAGTCAACTTAAAAATCTTATCAAGGAAGTCATCAAGGATCAAGTTGACAGCGTCACTCAACCTTCATACATACATGCAAAGTCATATTCTCCAAGGATTGATCGTTTAAGGATGCCTGAAAATTATTAACCTCCAAGGTTTCAGCAGTTCGATGGAAAAGGACACCAAGATGTTGTGCATTTCGTGGAGACTTGTAATAATGCTAGAACCTATGGAGATCTTATGGTAAAACAATTTGTTCGATCCTTGAAGGGTAATACTTTTGACTAGTATACCGATCTTGAGCTTGGAATGATAGATAGCTGGGAACAACTTGAGCGAGAATTTCTCAATCGATTTTATAGCATTCGTCGCATCGTCAGCATGATCGAACTCACTAACTCACGCCAATAGAAGGATGAACTGGCGATTGATTACATCTATAGGTGGAAGAATTTAAGCCTTAACTACAAAGAAAGATCGTCTGAGCCTTCTACACTTGACATGTGTATACACGGCATGAATTGGGACTTACATTACATTTTTCAAGACATTATACCTAAGACCTTTAAAGAGTTAGCTACTTGTGCTCATGATATGGAGTTAAGTATGTCATATTCTGGAAATCAAGAGCCTCCTGTGTAAAAGCTAAAAAAAAGCAAGAAAAAGCAAGACACTCAAAAAATAGGCAAAACCTTTGCTAATAAAGGAGAAAGCAAACAATCGATGGCTGTGGATACCAAGCCTCTTAAGATCTCTCCTAAGTCAAAACAAGCTCAAGAAGCAAAATCTACACCTACCAAAAACAAAGGCAAAGCTGAAGTTACCTTGAAGGAAAGATAAGAAAAGAAGTGCTCATTCCCTAATTCTAATATTGCTAATATATTAGAACTTTTAAAGAGTAACTTGATTCAATTGCCAGAGATGAAATGGCCTAAAGAAGCTAATAAAGTCGATGATCCCAACTATTGCAAATATCATCGATTAGTTAGCCACCCCGTAGAAAAATATTTCATCTTGAAAGATAAAATCATGGCACTTTATGAAGAAGGAAAGATTGAATTTGAAGAAGATATAGTGTCGATGAACATGACCTCAATCACTATGGTGTCTTATTTCTTAAATGGAACTATAAAGTTTGGCTCTTTTGATCCCATCATACTCCTTTCAAACACAAGTAAAATGGTGGATCTCCAAGCAAATGGGGGTAACTATCTATTGCACAAAGCAAATACGAATGATGATGGCTGGACATTAGTCACACATCGAAGAAGTAGAAAGTAAAATCTTCCAAAGCCCGTGAAGGTCCCCATAAGTGCTAAGATGATCAAATGGCACTGTAAAGCTCCAAAGCCTAAAATGCCCCTGATAAATATAGGTTCATTTAAGCATAAAAATTTGACTTGGAAAAGGTCATGAAGACCCGTCACTTTAAATGAATACGTGTCAATCCAATTCAAAAATGAAGATTTGCTCCCTATGACTTGTTCCAATATTGATGTTGATGAAGAATTAAACGATGAAGATAATATAGATATAGTCACGATTAGAGCTAGAGATCATTCTTTTGGCTCAAGCATTAGCTTCCCTGATGAAGATCTACTGCTAGGATCCACTCCTTATAATCGACCATTGTTTGTCATGGGATTTACTTGTGAACAAAAGATCAACAGGATTTTGCTGGACGATGGTTTTGCAGTCAATATACTCCCTTTAAAAACAATGAAGGAATTTAAAGTTCCTTTAGATAAAATAATACAAAGTCATCTAATGATTCAAAGATTCAACCAAGGGGGTTAAAGAGCTCTTGGAAAGCTTAGACTTTAACTTTTCATTTGAGATATGGAGTTTCATCCACTCTTTCATGTGATTGATGCCAAAACAACATACAATATGTTACTAGGACGACCATGGATACATTAAAATGGTGTGGTTTCCTCCACTCTCCATCAATGCTTCAAGTACTATAGAAATGGTCAAGTCAAGACAATTGTTGCTGATGCCAAACTATTTACCTTGACTGAGGCTCATTTTCCAAATGCTAAGTTTTATGTGGAGGACACTTTCATTGAAGAAATAATGACTGCTCCTGTGAAAGAATTGAAGCAAGAAGGAAAAAATTTCACTCATTCCACCAACGAAGATAAAATCAGTCAAGGTTTAAAGAATTTGACTCTGCCCCTCACTAACTTATTCTTAAACCTCCTTTGAAAGGATATGTCAGGCTAGTTGAGCAATCACTCTTCGAACATCAAGATCTTTCTTCCCATCGAGTTAGAGGTTTTGACCCTAATGCCAATCGATTACTTGTCAAAGCTAGATATAAGTAAGAAGATGTTGTTAAGTTGACAGAAGAACCTAGCAATGCAAAGTCATGAAGTCCAATCAAGGTTTCTCAAGTCTGGAAAAAAAAGAATGATCATGTCAAAATGTCCAAACAAGGACTTGAATTTTCTCCGTTAAAATTGAAGATTTGTAAAAAAAACTTCAAGTTATATAAATGCGGAGGAAATTCTTGAGGAGCAAAAAGATTCAATAGAGCCACAAGACCTTCAGTGTTTAGTCATTTGGGAACATGTTCAACACATGTCTTAATGTTTGACTGTTTGAGCATTTAATTACCTCAAGGTCAGTGTTTGAGTGGATAAGGCCAAAAGCTAATGAAGCTTATATAAGTGAGCCGATACCCGTTCATACAAGGCTAGGAAGTTTGAATTCTAAAAAAGATAACCAAAGTCAAAAAAGTAAAATCTCAACCTTTAATGAAGTGAGGGATTTTCTTAGCAAAATTCCTTCTCAAATGAAAAGGCAAAGTGAGTGGGAAGTAACTGCAGGTGAAGTTTTGAAGGCTAAAAAGCATACAGTGGTGATAACCAAGCAAGATATATCTTTGAAGTAAGAAAAGTTTGAAAAAATTGAAATTGTCGCTTCGTATCATGTATCTATAAAGGAAACTGATGAAGAACCATAGGAAGAAGATGCTCAAGAAGCCCCTTTATCATTTGAAGAAGGAAATCAAGCTACCATTGATGAGCTAAAAGAGGTTAACATCGATACTTGTAAAGATCCACGTTCAATTTTTGTCAATGCTTATTTATCTTCAAAAGAAGAAAAAGCTTATCTTGATCTTTTGATTGAGTACAGAGACATCTTTTTTTGGACCTATAAGGACTTGATCCAAAAATAGCTGTTTATCATCTGGTTACCAAAAAAGATGTCAGACTTATTAAACAAGCTCAACGGCATTTTCATCTTGACTTAATTCCTCAAATTGAAACTAAAGTCAATAAGCTCATTGAAGCCGGCTTTATTAGAGAAGTTAAGTACCTTACCTGGATATCAAACATTGTCCCAATAAGAAAGAAGAATGGTCAACCCTAAATTTATGTGGACTTTCAGGATTTAAACAATGCTTGTTTAAAAAATGATTTCCCTCTTCCTCTAACGAGATAATGGTGGATGCTACAACTGGTCATGAGGCTTTGTCTTTCATGGACGGGTCATCTGGTTATAATCAGATTTGCATGGCTCTAAAGGATAAAGAACTTACTGCTTTTCGCACTCCAAAAGGGATATATTGCTATAAGGTTATGCCTTTTGGGTTAAAGAATGCTGGTGCTACGTATCAAAGAGCAATACAAAAGATCTTTGATAATATGCTTCACAAAAATGTCGAGTGCTATATGGATGACTTGGTTGTGAAATCAAAAAAAATATGTAGATCATCTCATTGATCTCCGTTAAATAGTCAAAAGATTATGCAGGTACCAATTAAAGATGAATCCACTAAAGTGTGCTTTTGGCATATCGTCGGGCAAGTTTCTAGGGTTCATTGTGAGACATCATGGAATTGAGATTGATCAATCAAAGATAGATGCGATCATAAAAATGCTAGAACCACGTAATCTCTATGAGCTCAAAAGTTTGCAAGGAAGATTAGCATACATTCGATGCTTCATATTAAAATTAGCAGGTCGATGTCAACCATTCAATCGGCTGATGAAGAAAGATGTTCCTTTTATTTGAGATGAAGCTTGTAGTAATGCTTTCAAAAGCATTAAGGTCTATTTGTTGCGGTCGCCTGTTTTAAAAATGCCTATACGAGGAAAACCTTTGATCTTTTATATTGTTGCAGATGAATGTTCTTTAGGAGCATTGTTAGCATAAGAAAATGACAAAGAAAAGGAAAATGCACTCTACTATCTCAGTATAGCTCTTAATGGTGCTGAGTTTAATTAGTCTCCTATTAAAAGATTTGTCGGCATTAATGTTCACTGTTAAAAAGTTAAGCCATTATTTGCAAGCTCATACTATCCATTTGATATCCCGAGCAGATCCTCTTAAGTATCTTATGCCCAAGGCTACACTTAGTGGAAGATTGGCAAAATAGGCTCTCTTGCTACAAGAGTTTGATATCACTTATGTTCCACAAAAAACTGTTAAGGGACAAGCATTGGCTGATTTTCTAGCAAACCATCATATTCCAGATGATTGGGAATTCTCTGAAGATCTTCCCAATGAGGATGGTTTTTTTATCGAAATTCCTAGGCCATGGAAGTTAATCTTTGATGGAGTTGCATAACAAGATGGAGCTAGAGCGGGTATTATCTTTGTCACTCCGGAATGTGATGTATTGCTTTACGCATTCACTCTTACTGAAAATTATTCCAATAATGTAGCAGAATACCAAGCTTTGATTATTGGATTGGAGATGGCAATTGATATGAAAGTCACCCAACTTAAAGTGTATAGAGATTCTAAGTTGATCATCAACCAACTTCTTTCACTTTATGAAGTGAAGAAACCAGAGCTTTTACCTTATGTCAACTATGCGAAGAAACTCTTAGAATGGTTTGACAAAGTGAACTTAGAACACGTGCCAAGAAAAGAAAATAGACAAGCTAATTCTCTGGCCAGTTTGTCATCATCTCTTATATTACCAAGTGTCGAAGTAAAGGTTCCCTTGTGTAAACAATGGGTCTTGCCGTCAATTACTATCTCTGAAATAGAAGATATCAAATCCAACATTGTTTTAGTTTGTGAAATTAAGAAAGAAGATTAAAGGTAACCATTGATTGATTATCTAGAGTATGGTGAATTACCTAGTGATCCAAAGCATAAAACAGAAGTAAAATGTCGAGCTCATCGATTTATTTACTTCATGGGTATGCTTTATCATCGTTCTTTTGATGAAATCTTTCTTCAATGTTTAGGAGAAGATGAAACATTCGAAGCTCTACAAGAAGTTTATTTCGGAGTTTGTGGTGTACATCAATCTAGAGTTAAGTTGCATTTTCAAATCAAAAGGATGGGACACTATTGGCCTATAATGGTAAAAGACAGCACGGACTATGCCAGGAAATGTCCAGCTTGTCAGTTTCATGCTAACTTTATCCATCAACCTCCTGAGCTATTGCATCCAACAGTCACATCTTGGCCATTTGATGGTTGGGGACTTGACTTGGTGGAGCCTTTACCTAAGAGTTCGATGGGGCATATGTATATACTTGAATCTACAGATTAATTTTCAAAATGGGCAGAAGCAACACGTTACAAAGAAGTGAAGAAAAAAACTATTGAAACTTTCATTCACACTAATATCATTTATCGGTATGGCATACCACGATACATCATGACTGATAATGGGAAGCAGTTTGACATGAGCAAATTATGTGCACAATTTGACCTCAAGCAATATCACCCTTTAATGTACCATGCTCCAGCAAATGGATTGGCAAAAGCTTTTAACAAGACTTTATGTATTCTTCTCAAGAAAGTTGTTAATCATTCAAAGAAAGATTGGCATAAAAGGATAGGAAAAGCTTTGTGGGCTTATCGTACTACATATTGCACACCAATTCAAGCTACTCCATATTCGCTTGTTTATGGTGTAGAAGCTATTCTACCACTTGAGCGATAAATTCCATCATTAAGGATTGCAATTCAAAAAGGTCTTGCTGATAAAGATAATGTGCATCTACGATTGGAGGAATTAGAAGCCTTGGATGAGAAAAGGTTAGAAGCATAACAACATTTGGAGTGCTATCAAGCTCGATTGTCTAAAGCTTTTAACAAGAAAGTTAAGCCATAGTCATTTCAAGTTAGAGACTTAGTCCTTGCTGTGAGAAGACCCATAAATACCAGACATCGCATGGGTAACAAGTTCCTTTCAAAATGGGATGGACCATATGTTGTTCGACAAGCCTATACCAATGGTGCATACAAGATTGTTAGTCAAGATGGTGTTAACGTTGGACCGATCAATGGCTAGTTTTTAAAGTAGTATTATGCCTAAAACATGATGCTCCTAAGCACGAGCTTAAACTGTTCTTCCAAAAAATGTTGCTCCTAAGCACAAGCTTAAATTGCATATAAAAGAAAAGGCTCGCTAAGTTGAAAATCCCTTTTGGGACAACTTAGGCAAAAGCTAGAACACAAAAAAAAAATAAATCTATGAACTATGTTATGACTTGATCCTTTAAAGGTACGTAGGCAGCTTGGTTTCATTGCCAAGTTTAGTCAGCAACAAAAACAAAAACAAAAAAAAAAGAAAAAAAAAGTTAGCACAAATATTTTGTTTGTCTATTTAAAAGCAAAATGATTATGTTTGAATCCTTATGTCAACCTTTGAGCATCTCCTCTCAAATCTTGAAGCCCAATTGTAAGGTGTTGATGTTCACGGCAATCTCATGCTCAAACGATATTCAAGTCTTAAGGTAAAGCTTAAATGTTTGGAGTTTTTCAAAGTCGATCCTCCACCTTGGTGATGCTAACCACGTTGACATCTTGGTTGATTCTTCTTTGGCTGCCAAGTGCAGTATCTTCTGTGACCTTGCTGATCCTAACATCTTGGATGATTTTTTCTCGGCCATCAGGTTCAATATCTTCTACCATCTTGATGTTGAATCATCCTTAATTATCGAGATTGGTGCATTCTTCATCTTTCACCATCTTGATGTTGAATTTTCCTTGATCATCGAGATTAGTGCATCTTTTATCTTCCACCATCTTGAAACTGGCATCATGGATGTATCCACATTGATCATCGAGTTTGGTTTATACTCTATCCTTCACCATCTTGATGCCACAGCTTGGATGAATATGCCTTGATCATTAAGTCCATTGTATTCTTTATCTTCTACCATCTTGATACCAGCATCATGGATGTATCTCCTTGATCATTGAGTTCGGTGTATACTCTATCCTTCACCCTCTTGATGCCACAGCTTAGATGAATATGCCTTAATCATCAAGTTCGATGTATTTTCCATCTTCTACCATCTTGATGTGAAATCTGGAATGACTTCTCCTTTATCATCAACATCTTGGCTGAATCTTCCTTAATCATCAACTTCTTTGTTCATCAAGCTTGGTGTATACTCTATCTTCTTTTATTTTGATGCTAAGATCTTGGACAAATCTCCCTTGGTCTTTACTATCTTGGATCAGTCTTCTTTGATACTTTGTCTTCCTCCATCTTGATGCTAAGATCATGGACGAATCTTCTTTGGTCATTAATATTTTAGACGGATCTTCTTTGGTCATCAATATCTTGGATCAGTCTTCTCTGGTCATCAATATCTTGGATCAATCTTCATTGGTCATCATCTTCTATGCATGCTTTTTCACTATCTTGATACTACAATACCTTGGACAACCTTTCTTTGTCATCATCTTCAAAATTCTTACCTCGTCAAAGTTCTATAATGAAAGCTCCCCTGAGGACAAGTTGAAGAATATTAGTAGTTGGACTCCAAATTTCACCAAGCATGAGGATGTCATCCTTTTCTTCATCATAAATATATAATGATGCATAAACATCATATATAATAATCGTGGTCTTAACATAAAGATCAAACTCAAACATTTCAAACTTGATCGGATTTGTGGTCTTGAATAAAGATTATTGTGGACATCTTACCTTTATAAATCTTGAAAAAAAAATAAATAAATAAATAAATAAAATTCAAGTTGATTTATATTTATCAGATATGAGATTATCAGTGAAGAGATGTAATCCTTTTTTCAATATCTTTATCTTCCTTAGAGAAAATAATAAGATACTCATGATGATCTTTAAAATATACCATGGTGGTCCTGCAAGAAAGAAATTATGTTCGTGAGATAAATATGATGTCGGATATAAAGCTTGGGATAGAATTAAAAGTGTTACCTTGATATATAATTAAATCTCCAAGCTGACAAAAAAATTAAAATTAATAATAATTGTCAATACATGAGATAAACATGATGTTTATGGTGGCAAACAAAAAAAAAATAGCAAAGTGTCAAGATTCATGCATAGATGATGACAAGTAAAGCATGATGCATGAGATTTCTATGCCTAGACACAAGAAAAAAAAGAACCGAGACTAAGAGGTAGAAAGAATGTTTACCTCACTTTTGAAAGGATCTTGATTTAGAATTGTTGAGAAAATTGGGTGGAGACTTATTGCTTTAATAGAGAAAATAAGCTAGTTCCACTTGAGGATTGGCATTAAAAAATTAAAAAAAAAAACTGTTGAATCCTAGTTGAGTTGGTTTGAAAATCCTAGTTGAATTTGGAATAGGCCTTAGATTAAAGCTGGCTAAAATCTGTCTTGAGATGGATACAAGAAGAGATAAATTCCAATGAAATGACACTTGGATTTGAAGACCAATTCCTAGTTGAATTATATATTAACACCAAGAAGATTTATGGTGATCTATTTGGGCAAGGAATTAAAATCGAGAAATGCGGTCAATATGGAAGCAACATTTGAGATGGCTCTTGATGCATGGCTGTGACGCCATCAAGAAAATATATATATATATATATATATATATCAAGTCAAAATTAAATTTCTCACTTATCATATATAAGGATCATGTGGGAATAAATTGAAACTTGCAACTATTTTAAGACCAATACAAAGGTGCAAATAAATGTAGGTCTCAAATTAAATTTCAAGACTTGCTCACTTGCTACACTAAAACAAAGTCGTGTACGTAACCAAGTCTTAAAGGAGCACTTGTAGAAGGAGAAAAATTTCAACCAATTACAAATTGCCATTTGTAAATTGAAATTTCTTTTAATTAAGAAATTATCAATTAAATTCTGCATCACCAAGTGCAGTTGATGATATCATAAATAAATATTTATCTTTAATTAAATTAAAATTAATTTAGAGTTTTATCTCTGATTAAATTAAAATTAATTTAAAGATAAATAAAAGAGTTTTATCTCTAATTAAATTAAATTAATTAAGAGATAATTCATCAAGATAAAGTTATTAAAGAAGTTATATTCTTTAAAAACTCTTTTCTACTTGGCTTATTGGCATTATAAAAAGGGATCTCCACCAAAGCCATTGAACATAATTCACAAGCCTGAAGAAAAGAAGAATATTTTGAAGATTCAAGTTCTCTCGAAGTTTCAAGAAGTTCTCTCTTGAGAAGTTGAAGAACGCAAAGAACACGGCTCTCGTTCTTCAAGAAGCTATTCTCCGATCTTGTTCTGGCAACAAAGATGAGATAAATTCCGTTTTTCAAAATCAAGTTTAGAAGACCCTTGAAGCAGACCTTATTGATTCAAGATCAAGTCTAGAAGACCCTTGAATCGAAAGTTTTTATTAAAGAAAAGAATCAAAGGATTTCTTTATTTTAAAAAACATCCAGAGATTGCAACTCAAGTTTGATAAATCAAGTTGATTTATTTATCTACAAATTTTCTTTGTCATATTTTTCAACACGAAATTTGTGTGTACATTTACTCTTTTTCCAAAAATTTTCCTGTTTGATTGCTGTTCCCCTCTGACGTCCGCCATCATACCAAACTTAGAGACATGGCTGATGAATTAGCCGCTCTCCTTAGCAATAGACTTCTTAATGGGTGAAGCCCTTAGCCAATCACCGTATTGTTTTTAACACCTTCTTGATCAGATTGAATCCCGTTTCATGGTAGTTTTTGATCAAAGTCAATCTCTGCATTTCCTAACAATTCTAGGCGTAACAAAAACTTGACAGTCTCTCATATTTGGTTCTACCCCATTCTTTCTTTCCATCGGTTAATTGTTTCAATAGAATGCCCCTTCTACGAGGTTTATTGACATCGATGTCTACTCCTAAGGAACGTACCCCAACCACTATCTAGAGCATCCATGTCCACCTCTCTAAATTGTCTAATTTTGCTCCCCAACCTTTTTTGCCACCCCTGATTGAACCACCCAAAGGCATATCAAATGTCTCGATCTAGAAAACTGCAATATTAAAATGATAACTCATAGGCCTCTAACTTGTTTTATATTGTTGGAAAAATAACAAGCTGTTATCAAAATTCTGAGGGCTACCTTCCATTATTCTGACTTTATCTCTTTCACTGACAAACTTCAAAGAGGAATAAATTCGTATCCAAAAAACATATTACCACCTCCCTTCTAGCCACGTCTTTTGACTTCTCATCGTCCCACAGGCTTTGTAAATCATCGAACAGGACAATTTCTATTATTCCTTTGTGAAACTAAGTTTCGACCACAGTCCCTCCAACTCTCCGTCCATGACACTTAAAACTAGAGGTAGCAATTAGATAGGTTTAACTTGGATTTGGATATAAGTATTTTTATATAATTTTTATTTTATGTTAAATATAATTATTTTTACGTAATTTAATGTTTTAAAAAATAAATTATTAAATTATTATTTTTAAGTAAATTTTTGTTATAATATAATTTTTTTAATATACAAAAAATTAATTTTTAAATAATTTATTATTATAGTATTATATATTGCAAATTAATCATATTGATATTTAAAATAATTGGCACTTTTTATGTATTCGTGTCATATTTTAATTATTTTTTAATGGTGTTTACATTGTATAATCATATTACATTTGAAATTTTTAATTTAGTATCACATGTCATCTGTTGTTGTGTTCGTATTTGTTTTACTTTTTATTTTATGGTCGTATTATAGGCATTATATATTTATATAAATTTTGACTTGTTAATAATTTGTTTAAGTAAATTTCAATATGTTTACATATTCGAGTTATGTTATATAATTATATTTATATTATAACATATTAACATATAGAAAACTATAATTTTTTTAAAAAATTATGTATAAAATATTTCTCTCACAACAAAATACAAATAAAATAATATGTAAAATAGTTAACAATAAATTATTAATAATATTATTATATTCTTTACAATATTATTTTTTATAAAGTATTAAAACAAAACATCCTAAGTACAAAATTATTTTTTGTTTATGTTATTAAGCAATATATTTTATTCTTTACAATATATTTTTAATATTAGTTTTGCAATCATATAGATTTCATAAAAGTTTTATCCATAATAATATTTATTTTAATATTAATTTATAGGTTTGATTTTTTAAATATTAGGGTGATACTTACAATCGACAAATAAATTAAATTTTTTTATGAATTGATCAATTAATAATTTTCTTTAGTAATTTAGTGTTTTTATATTGGACTTGTTTTCTCTTTACTATTAAAATAATATTAAATGTAGTTTTTGAAAATATTTTTTGCATTTACTTTAACTTTTTTCTTTTACCCACGGTTGGGTATAGATTAAATCTACTCAATAGCCAGGTTACCCACCTAAGCCTAAAGGCTTGCCCAATATTTGGGAGGATATAAAAAAAAATATTTGACCTAAAAAATGGGCTTGAGCAAAATAATTAGGCCTAATTTAAAAAATGGGGGCCTTTGGCTCCAACCTTCAAGGCCAAGCTTGGCCTGACCCATTTTACTATTACATAATATGTATAAATAAAATATATATTATGTAATTTTTATCATATAATATATATATATATAATATTATAGTGTAAACATTAAAAACTAGGTTAATTATTTATATTTTTAAATTTGGTAAAAGAAAAATATAAAATTAGTAAAGATTAAATTTTAAAAAATAAAATTTAAAAAAATTATGGTATGGGTGTACTTAAATAAGTTTGGACTGTCCATTTGTAAATATTTACGGGCTTGGCCAATATTAGAGGCCTATATAAGTTGGGCTTAGGCATGTATGTTAATATCATGCTTAAGTCCGACCCATGAACATCTTTAAACGTAGGTGTTTCTTGATAATATCTACTAATTTTAAGCTTTTTTTATTTTATTATGTTATCCTTATATTCTCTTTTACTACGTTGCTAATCTAAGTCAAACATATATATATTTTTTATTTTTGATATGGTACTTTGTTATGCTATTATCATACTTTAATTATCATTACTTGAAATAATAATAATAAAATAAAAATAATATTTAAAGAATCACTTAAAAATTTCACTAATAAAATATATAAACTCTCAAATTTAATGAGTTTAACTAATTAAAGTAAAAATGTGATAAATGGATGATATACCATTTTGATAATATTTTCAAAACTCATTATATGATTTAGTTTTTGATAAATTATTATTTTATCTTATATAAAATATAAATTAAGTTTTTAAATTTAATTAAATTATTAGAAGAATATTAAAATAAAATTGATAATTAAAATTTGTACTTCATAAAAAATTATTTAATTATAATTTCATAATTTTTAATTTAAGTATTAAATTTATGTTTAAATTTTTGACTTTTTTATAAAATCATATTCAATTCAAATTCATATTTAAATTTTTTTTAAAAAAAATTTAAATTTAAATTTATTTCATCACTTTTGCTTAAAACTAAGAACCAATCAATGAACTATTTGAAACCCACAGGAAACTAGAAAAGTCTTGAGACAACAATAGACCTGCTCATAGGCCAAGCTGGATCAAATTCAGGTTGGGTTTGAGCATGGCATTAACATTAAATATGATTGCTCAAGCCCAGTCCGACTCGAAATATGGGTTTCAAATTTTACTTAAACCTGCCTATTTTTATAAATAGATAGTCCAAACCCATTTAGGCCCGCCCATATTATTTTTTTTAATTTATTTTTTGAAAATATATATTTTTTTAAATTTAATCTTTATTAATTTAATAATTTTGTTTTATTAAGTTTATAAATATAAATAATTTAATTTAGTTTTTAAAATTTATACTATAATATTATATATATGTATTATTTATATGACAAAAATTACATAATATATAAAATATAAAATAAATATATATAATATAATAGTAAAATGAGTTGGGTCAGGCCGGGCTTAGGCTTTGAAAGTTGGACCCAAGGCTCGGCCTATTTTTTAATCGAGCTTAATTTTTTTGTCCAAACCCTTCAAAATATCGAGCAAACCTTTAAGCTTGGGCTGGCAACCCGATCCTTGAGCAGATCTAGACAACAATACCTCGAACAAGACAAGACTAACTATCCTTTTACAAAGAAAGGGGAGACTTCTGTAGTTTAGCTTTTACCAAATGGAATATCCTTTGCCGTTAAAAAAAAAAAAAAACCTTTTTTTGAGCTTCAGCTTTTCACATGTTAACTAATACTAGTTTGGTCTCATGTATTTACGAATACTTCTAATTAAAAATGAATAAAATTTTTAAAAAAATTAAAATATATATATTCTATATAATATTTTAATATTTGATTATTTTTAAGCTAAATTAAAAAGTATAGCTATAAAATTACATATGTTCTAAATTATGTGATAAATTTGATTTATCAACCTAAGTAGATTAAGTAAATTTGGAGCTTATCCCGTTTAAATTTATACGCTTGTGATCGGGCAAAAGTCGCATAATTATTTTAAAAATCTATTTTTTAGAATCATTATATTAAAGGTTAACAGTAAGTATGAAGGTTGGTTATTCATCCAAACTAGGAGATGCATTCGATATTTGTTTACGGTAAGTATTAATGAGTCTCACTAAGATTAAAATAAGAATTAACCATAAATTTGGAGCTTATCCCATTTACATTTATATTGTGATCGGCTAAAAGCTGCCCAAAAACTTTGATTTTCCAAAAGGCCCCATTTTTTTAATAGCCTATTTGGCATATATTACCGGCGAAATTATAGTAAACAAAGAAATAAAACAATTATTATCCCAACAAACTACATATACAATGATAATTACCGTGATTTTTGAACATTAAAAATATAATTGTATGTTTATATAGATAATTAAGAGTATTTTTTTTATATATCAATAATAATTTTTTTAATTTTTAATAGTAAATTAAGAAATTATCATATTTTTATATATTAATAATATTTTTTTAATTTTTAATAGTAAATTAAGAAATTATCATATATTTTTATTTTTAAATTAATTATATTTTTTAAATATACCTAAGGGTATTATTATCCTGATAATTTCACTTATAATGTGTAAAAATTTTATTAACGATGAATGTTGTAATTTCTTTATAATTAATATTGAGCTACACAACGAGACGTAACATTCTATAATTCACAATTTTTATCAATCCTTTCCTATTCTAACAAATTCCATCCGATTTATGGCAAGATTCAAACTTGACAACCTATAAAATCTTTAGTTCTAATTGTTGGGATGCATGTTTGAGAGTAGAATTGTCCATGGAGCCACAGTTCAAATTTTTTTAATTTTTTATTTAAATTTAAATTTGTCCTACTCTAACTCATACGTCTAAATTACTAATCAGGAATATTAATAAAATATTTTATTATTACTATTCATATATTTTTATAACTAAATTAAAATAAAATTTTTATTATGTGAGCAGTGATTTAAACTAAACAAACTTATCAAAATCACTAAAAAGAAAACTAGGCCCAACCCATTAGCCTTGAATAGGTTTATATGAAAGCATATAGTGGTACGAAGCTTTAACTTAAGTCAACATTTGGTACTTTCCCATATCAGGATTTTAATGTAATGTAATTTTTAAGAATGTGATTCCTGAAAATGTAACATTATCGCGTTTGATATACACGAGAAAGTATTGATTAAAATATTAAAAAAATTATATTGATATATTTAGTTCGTTAAATACTTTACTAGGAATGTGATGGTAATTTACGAAATTATCCTTGTAAAATAAAACACAAATTTTATTATTTTTAACAATTTTCAAAGATATTTATTATTAATAAATGCTTCAATTAATTGGTTTAATTTTAAATAATAATTAATTTATTTTGAATAAAAATAGCATAATGCATTTATCTTAAATCTAATATATGGTTAAATTAAAAATAAGTTTTAAATATTTAATAGGTATTTGAACTAGAATGTAATTTAATTTGATGGTAATTAAAATATTTTAAAATTAATTAAATTTTCATGATTTTGTAGTTAGTGAAAATATTGGGCAGAAAAATATTTAGCTATCTATTTTTAAATATGAAAAAAGGTAATTTTATCTTAAAACATATTTTTTGAACTTTCCAACTATATGGAAAAATTACTTTCCCACTTTTCTTTATAAGAATCACATTCCTATGATTGTGAGAAAGTAATTTCTAAAGGATAGTAACATTCTCAAGAAAGTGAATATTTTATTACATATTAAACATTAAAATTTAATTAGTGAGAATTTGATTGCCAAAAAAAATGATAAATTTATGTTCTATCGATTGCCCCTTTTAACAAGCCATTTGGTTTAGGGAATATTTTATTATTCCGCTTGGAATGTAAAATTTATGACCTTTTTACCCTTTATATTTTATGATATTGACTATGTTAACCTTATAAAACAAAACAAACCAAGCCTTTAAAATAAAACTCCGCTCTGGCCTATTTACTTTCCAAGCCTTCGACGTCTTTGACAACCATTAGTTCTCCTTCCCTATTCATCCATTAAAACAATTTCTACTCACATATCACGTGAAAAAGCTGCTATTGAGGTATGGATTCCATTTCCAGTTCATTGGATCACCTCTTCTTTTTTCCATCTTTTGGTCATGGATTTTGAAATTTGGGTTTGTCACTTGAAATTTTGAAATTAGGTTTTGGTGTTTGATTTTTTTACTATGATTTTAGGTGATATTTTTATCTTCTTTGATTTTTCCAAATTTCAAGTGATATTTTCTACTATGAATTTTTTGATTAATTTCTTTTCATGTTCTTTGATTTCCTTTAATTTTGGATTCAAATAGTTTCAGAAGTAAAATGCAAGCGAATCATTGTAACTAGTTGAATTTAGGGATTCATAAAACCATTTGATTTCTAAAAATTCTTATCACAAAATCGGTTGTTGAATGTTAAGTTTGATTGCGCTTTTATTTGTAAAATTACTCTTCCCTAAAATTTAACCTTTTAAGCTATATATTTAGTGAGTGATTAATCTACTTGATTGAGTGGGTGAACTTTTCTTAATAAGAAGATTTAAGTTGAAGAACTGTGCATCATTGTATTATTTCCCAAGTTTTGTTTAATGACTCATTCAATTTTTGTCAAATTTATCTCTAAATTTTGGCAAGAACACAAAATCGAAATATTTCTTTCTATAAGCATTTTAGTAAGAAAAAAAATGATATTATAACTCTAATATTATAGACAAAACCAGACAATAGGTACCTCTTGAGTTGAAATTTCTTTAATTTCAAAGTTTACAAGAAATCTTAATGGTTGATTATTCAAATAAGTCAAAGTACTGCGACTCATTCTTTCCATAAGTTTATCTTTGAAGAATTTTGAAATGTAAATTAATTATTCTTGAGCTTTTTTGTTAATTTATCCTTTTCTTTTTTTGGCTTAAATAAAATAAAAGAACTACTAGAACATATATTTATATGTACATATATACATTCTATCCCTAAACCTTAAGTTTTGATTTGTTTCTTAACTTACTATTTTTGGTTTAAGGTCGGTGAATATACCTTTACTTTTACTAAATGTGTGTGTGTATATATATTACTATTTAGTAGTACTATATTAAATATTATACTAAAATAATAATGGATTGAAATAGTGTATCAAATAATAGTGATTTTATGAGTTTGTGGACTTGATCTAGTCTTTTATTATTTATCATGATGTATTCAATATTTTGAATGGAAAACCTTATTATGCAAAACATATGAATAGAGAAACATCAGTGATAGATAAAAAGATAATGTAGTTGCTTTCTTAATGATGAAAAATACTCAAACATTTTCTTGCTATGATGTAAGGTTGATTCACTTGCATATATTCAATTTTAGAGATTTGATTGTATCACTAGAATTTTTTATTCTATTGGTTTAGTGTTTGATTGCTTGTAGTTAGACCTTTTCATAAGGAACATAGATAATATAATCACATAATTATGTTTCTAATTGTTGTAACAGTTATGGCTCGTTTATCAATAAGAAAGAATATGCACCTGGTCAAAATTCTAATATTACAATTGGAGATGATGGAAACTATGTTCCAAATGTTATTAGTTGTTTCCATTTCAATATAGAAGTAGACATCAAATATCTTTTGCTTATGAAATACTTCATAGGAATAATATTAGGGCAATCAACTTACATAAAATGTGCCTTGAAAGTGATACATAGAGCTTAGAAAATTATAGAATGGATAGGAAATGCTTTGTAAAATTATGTCATTTATTAAAAACCCATGGAGGATAAAAAGAAAATAGAAATATGGGTATAAAAGAAATGATTATTAGTTTTCTTCACATAATATCCCACCATACCAAGAATAGGGTTCTTAAGTGTCAAACGGCTAGATATAATGAGACATTGAGTAGGCAATTTCATGCAGTGTTAAACTGAGTGTTTAGGCTACTTCTTTAAAAACCAGATGATAGATGGAGATGATTTAAGGTATTATCTCATAGTCCCTACATAAATTGTGTGATACACTTTAATATGTAAATAGATATTTATTATATATTTTCATTTTGTTTATGAGTTTAGGGCTGTTTGGGTGCTTTGGATGGAACATACATAAAGGTAAATGTGGAATCAATTGACAAACCTAGGTACTGGTCAAGAAAAATGAAATTGCTACAAATGTCCTTGGTTTTTGCACGTCAGACATGCAATTCATTTATGTTTTACCAAGGTATGAACGTTTTGCAACGAACGGTAGAGTACTCAGTGATGCAATTAGTAAGAGAAGCGATTTAAGGGTTCTACAAGGTAATGCTTAAATACGTAATAATTACATATTATGTTAGGAAATAAAAATTTAAACACTTTTTTGTATTAATTCAATTCTTAATTGGATAGGGTATTACTATTTATGTGATGCTGGATACACAAATGGGAAAGGTTTTCTAGCACCATATAGAGGTCAAAGATATCACTTGAATGATTGGAAACAAGAACACCAATCTTCTACACCCGAAGAATACTTCAATATGAAATGCTCTCAAGCAAGAAATTGCATTAAAATATGTTTTGGCATATTGAAAGCTAGATAGACAATTTTAAGAGAGAAATCATTTTATCCTGTGAAAACACAGTGTCAAATAATTTCTCTTGTTGTATTCCCCATAACTTCATTAAGTCTAACGTGCAGTTGAATTTATGGAAAATGATGTTAAAGTAGAAGGTATTAAAGTAAAAGGCGAGGATGAAGAATACTTGATCAGGCATTGTGAGCCAAGTAATGCCTAAACTGACTTTTGGAACAAGCTAGCAGAGGAGATGTTCACCAGTTGGGTGGCCTCAAATAATTTAGTAGTTTTTATTATTGATTATGTTATTTGTATGTATTTTATGCACTTTAAATTTTATGTATTTGATATTATGCATGAATTTCCCATACATGTTGAATAGAGATAATTTCTGAATTGAGGTTATTGTTGAAGAATGACTTAATGCTCATATGTTGTGTTTTTTCTTTTTCATACATGTTTACATTATTAGGACTACCAAATGTCATCCTTTAGTACGAAGGTAAGGGTTCATAATAAATAAACTGCTAAGAGGATAAAAAGTGTAGCAAGAAAAAGGCAATGGGACCTTTAGGATATGATATCTATTTGGAGACACTTAATTTCGTCTGAGTCATCTTTCTAGTAGTCCTAGTTATTCGAGATTAGGAATATAACTAGTGCTTTGATAGAGGTTGACCTCTACTGGATAGCTTACACATTTTTGTAACTTATTCTGTCACACATAGATGGCCACATTGACACGTGACAGAAAAAACGCCATTCGAAAACTGACCTCGAATAAAAAAATGAATATTTAAAAGAAAAATAAGTTTTTAAATATTGTTTTATTAAATTTTAAAAGTCATTCCTATAGATAATATCACGGTTAAATTTCTCATTTTTAAAAATTTTTTGAGATTTTTTTGTAAAACTAAAAAAAAATTGATCATCATATTTTTTACTATACCTAGGCAGTATTTATGCCAACATGCATTCTGAAAAATAAAAAATATTCAAGACAAAATTTATATTGGCATTTTCTACCATAAAGTGTCAAATTGTCAATTTTGTTAATTAATTTTGAATTTCACAATATCGTGATTCCTAATTAAATTTATTCTAGATTTCATAATTTCAACTCTTTTATTTTTTATGATTAATGTTTTCAATAATTTGTTGTTTTTAACCCATTTTATATAATTTTGAATGTATTCTTTAAAATTTTCTTAGTTTTGAAATACAAGCTTTCTTTTACTTGAAAAATTTTCGGTAAAATTTTTTCAAGTTTTGAACTTCAAAATTCTTTAAATATTCTCATTAAATTGCATAAAATCAATTTTGAAAATTTTCAACCCATTTGATGGATTTTTCTCATTTTCAAATTACAGAGTTTCTATTTTATAATTTTTTCAAGAGGATATTTTTGAGCTTATAATTTTTAAAACTCATCAAATATTTTTATTAATTTTATATTAAATTAATTTTTGAAAATTCAATTAATTTTTGAGTTTTGAAGTTCCAATTAGGTTTTTTTCATTATTTCATTTCAAGGATTTTGCTTATGATTATTAATTATTAATTTTCTATTTTATTATCATCATTTTAATTTTACTTTAATTACTAATTGTTTTCTACTAGTTTCATGGATATTAGTCTAGTTGACTTCCAATTTTTCTTTAAACTAATTTAGTTGGATTCTAACTGCCTATTAGTTGATAATATTTGTGTAATCATGATAAAATATTTAGGAATGACCATTAATTTAATATCAAATTAATGCATCTCAATTTTTTATACAAATAAGACAAAAACAAAAAATAAATGAATGAAATGAAATTGAAAAAAAAAAAGAAAAGAAAAGAATAAAATTTCAGCCAAAAAAAGATGGCCTAAATCATCTTTTTAACTTAGTTTTGTCTAGGATTTCACCTCAAGAGAGAATTAAACAAATTATAGGCCTCTAGAATTAATTGTAATTTATATCAACATAAACGGTCTTCACATAAGCAATGCAAATCAAAGCAAGAGATTAAGTGTTTAGAATTCGGAAATCACATCCTAACAATGAGAAAAACAAAATAATCTAATTACAAAATTAAATCATGCTTATATTTTTCCAAGAATCAAGATAAATCAATAACTAAATTTTCATCATTGGATAAGGATTTCATCATATTTAGCACAAATATTTCAATCGTAAAAAAAAAAAATTAAAATTGTACTAAAAAAACTTTAAAAATGCGAATGCATGAAAGCTAAATGCAAATTATTCCCCAAACTTTACTCATTCTACAACAACCCTAAACTTAAACAAAGCATTGTCCCTAATGTGCAAAAATGAACAGGAGTTAAGATCAAGAATACTCCTCTTTCATTGGATGAGGTGATAGACGAGAGTGTCTAAGCATCATTATCCTCTTCCTCGTTCTCGTCTCTACCAAGTTGTTCAATGTGGGGTAGATGTGGTTGTGGAGGCATTCGAAGGCAATTTGTCACGTTTAAGCCCAGTTGATTTTTGAAGAAATGTAACATCTGCTCCATGGCTTGATTACATTCCATTTGATAAGCCATTTTTGCTTCAAGATTAGCCAAACGTTGATTAACTATTAGCCCTACTTGATGTTGGTCGAGTAGGTACTTCTTGACCACCCATTTTACTTAAGAGGTTCACAAAATTTGTCCTATTTTCTAGAAGTTATGATATTGTTAATAGCTAGGTAGTTTCTAGGAATTAAATCCAAAACTCTTTGTGTAATCGAGATTTTCACATCCCGTGCTTGGGTAAACCACTGTAAAGCCTCTTCAGACATAAATTTTTGTTAAGAATAACTTTCACTAGAAATTGTTTTAGTCCTTTTTGGTGCCATAATAATTTTTTTTTTTAAAATAGTAAGCAAGCTTAAACACACTAACAATTAACTAAATGATGAGTAAAATTTTAAACACCAAAGCAACAATTAATTTCTGTGTAAGTACGAAGCATAAACTCAATAAATTCACAATAATCACTCACTAATCTCTATATCCAACAACACCCATTATGCAAATTTCAACAATCACCACCTTCTAAGATATAGCATTGTACATAAAATTGATTAAAATCTAATAATCACACTAAACACCACAAAAGAATGCCCAAACTCAAATTCTTTATAATTTTCCACAATTAACAATATAGAAAATCAAATTAACTGAAATAAAACTTACCTTTATGTAAATTTAATGAAAAATCTCCAAAAATTCATGAAACGCACTTGCTTGGAGTGTGTTGCATGACTTCTAGAGAGAAAGAAAGAGAAAAAGAGAGAGCATAAATCCATTTGAAAAGCTTACCTGAATCCTATGTAAATGAGAGAAATCATGGAGATAAGAGATAAAATTCAAGTAATTTGGTGTTTTTATGGTGATTTTTATGGTGGGTGAGTGTTTTGAGTAAAGAAGAAGAGTGTTAGAAAGGGATAAGAATAGGGTCTCGAGAATCGGGTTAGAGTTTTGGGTTTTTTTTATAAAGTTAATTTTTTTCGAGCTGGGGCTACAGCGCCGCAACGCTAGGCTTCAACTTCCCGGGGCACCATAATGCCCTGCACTCTCTGATTTTTTTTGTATCTAGATGCCGCAATGCTGAATCTCGAAATAAATAGGTGTTGCAATGCCATGCTCTTTTTTTTAATCCTAGAAAAATAAAAAAATAAATGTACATCATAAAATAAATATGTTAAGAAAGGAAGAAACTTAGGTTGCCTCTTAAGAAGCACTTGATTTATAATCATCAGCTTGACTATTTTTTGATCATTTTGGGCCGGCTAAGGTGATTGAGGACTTTTGGCGATCAAATCCACCTCTTTAATAATGTTTCAGTCTCTACCCATTAACTTTGAAACTTTGGTTAGAGCTCTCATCTATAACTTCGATTACATCATATAGGAACATTTTTATGATTTTAAAAGGTCTGAACCATTGAGACTTAAGTTTTCCCAAAAATAACTTCAAACGTGAGTTATAGAGAAGAACATATTGACTTGGCTTGAACTTTTGCTTAAGAATCTTCTTATCATGCCATCTTTTTGTCTTTTTCTTGTAAATCTTAGCATTTTCATAAACTTGAAGTCAAAACTCATCCATTTTATTTAGCTGCAACAATCGCCTTTAACCAGCAGCATGAAGATCAAAATTCAAATTCTTAATTGCCTAATATGCTTTATGTTCAAGCTTTACCGAAATATAATAAGCTTTACTAAAAACCAATTTATAGGGAGACATCTCGATGGGTGTTTTATAAGCAATTTGGTTTGCCCATAATGCATTATCCAATCTCTTAGACCAATCTTTTCTGGTCAGGCTAACTATTTTCTCCAATATCGTCTTGATCTATCTGTTTGACACTTCAAATTGGCTGCTTGTTTGGTGATGATAGGCTATGGGAAGTTTATGTTTAACCCTGTATTTAGCAAGGAGGGCTTTGAAATATTTATTGCAAAAGTGTGAACCCTCATCACTAATGATAGCTCTTGGTCTGCCAAACCGGGTGAATATATTCTTTTTCAAGAAGTTCATTATAACCTTTGAATCATTGGTTGGATAAGCGGTTGCTTCAACTCACTTTGAGACATAATCTACAACAACTAGAATGTAAATATTATTGTACGAGGAAATAAATGGTCCCATAAAATCAACACCTTATACATCAAAAAGCTTTACTTCTAGGATGTTGTGGAGTGCCATCTCATTTCTCCTTGTTATGTTGCCTACTATTTGACACATGTCACATCTCAAAACAATTAGTGAGCATCTTTAAAAAGAGTTGGCTAGTAGAAGCCTGATTGTAGCACTTTGGCTATAGTTCTTTCTCCTCCAAAATGTCCACCATAATCTGATGAATGACAATGCTGCAAAATATTTTTTGTTTCTTCCTTCGGTATACATTTTCTAATAATCTGATCTACACATTACTTAAACAAGAAAGGTTCATCCCAAAAATAATACTTAACATCATGCAAGAATTTTTTTCTTTTGTTAAGAAGTTAAATCAGAAGGAAAAACTTTACTTACAATATAATTGACATAGCATACCATGGTAATTCTTTTTGATTTACCTGGAGAGCCACTCATCAGGAAATGTCTCATTAATTTGAATGGAATCGCCAACATTTACCCTTTTGTCTAATCTTGAGATAAAATCTGCCACTTGATTTTTTATTCTCTTTCTATCATTAATTTCTAAATTGAATTCTTGCAAAAGTAGTATCCATTGGATCAATCTTAGTTTGGCATCTTTTTTTTCAATCAAATATTAACTAGTAAAGTGGTCAGTATAAGCAATATCTTAGCGCCCATAAGATATGATCTAAATTTATCAAAAGTGAGTTATTTTTCAGTAGTAGTATAATTTATTTAAGCATATATCAAAGTTTTGCTTGCATAATATATGGGATGAAAAACCTTTTCTTTTTTTTGACCTAATACCGAACCAACTGCAAAATCACTTGCATCAAACCTGAGTTCAAAAGGAAAATTCCAATCCGGGACAATAATAATAGGAGCAAAAACCAATCTTTTCTTCAATTCTAAAAAAGAGGCTAAACATGCATTATCAAAATTAAATGGTACCTCTTTTTTTAAGAGATTGAAAAGTGGTTTGGAAATCTTTAAGAAGTCTTTAATGAATCTTCAATAAAATTCAGCATGATCGAGAAAACTTTGAATTTCTTTGGTTGATATTGGAGCTAAAACTTTTTCAATTATCTTAATCTTTGCCTTGTCCACTTATATGCCTCTCTTTGAAACTAAATGTGCCAAAACAATGCCTTCTTGTACCATGAAATGGCATTTTTTCCACTTTAGGACCAAATTGGTTTCTTTACATCTTTATAGCACTAGACCTCAATTATACGAACATTCATAAAAAAAGTTTACAAAAATTGAAAAATCATCCATAAATACCTCTAGGAAATTTTCCACCATGTCAAAAAATAAATCCATCATGCATCTTTAGAAGGTTGCCGAAGCATTACAAAGTCCGAATGGCATTCTTCGGGAAGCAAAATTCCCATAACGGCATGTGAAAATTCTCTTCTCTTGATTATTTGGTGCTATGGCAATCTAATTGTATCCTGAATAACCATCTAGGAAATACTAAAATTCCTTACCAGCTTACCTGTCAAGCATTTGATTAATGAAAGGCAAGGGTAAGTAATCCTTCCTAGTAGCTTTGTTAAGCTTCCTATAATCCATGCAAACTCGCCAACTGTCCACCGTTCTTGTTGGAATGAGCTCATTATTGTCATTGGACACTACGGTCATCCTTTTTTTTCTTTGGCACATAATCAACTGGACCCACCCAAGAACTATCGGAGATAGGATAAATGATACATGCATCCAACCACTTAATAATATCTTTCTTAACCATATCTTTCATGATGGGATTAAGTCAGCATTAATGCTCTATGATGGCCTTATGATTATCTTTAAGGAGGATCTTAAGCATGCAAATTGAAGGACTAGTCCCCTTGATATCAGCAATTAACCACCCAATGCTCTAATAAGCTCTCTAGGCACTTTAAGTAGTTTATCTTCCTGTTCGTCATTAAGGAAAGAAGAGATAATAACAAGCAAAGTAGAATCTTGGCCAAGAAAAGCATACCTCAAATGTGAAGGGAGTTGTTTAAGCTCTAAAAGAGGTGGCTTCTCGATGGAGGGTTTGGTTGGTGTATCAGATAAAGGTCCCAAAATCTCGAATTTAGAATTAGATTTAATTGAATGCGGTGAATTGAGCAACTTCAAACATTAGATAAACTCTTCATCATCCCTTTCGGAAGTGGATTCCAATGTTGCTTCCAAATGATCGACAGGATAGCTTTCTATAAAAACTTTATTTGTTGCCCTATCTACCACATTTACTTCAAAACATTCATCAGATTCATTAGGGAATTTCATAGCTTTAAAAACATCAAATGTTACCTCTTGGTCTTGAACTCTCATGGTAAGTTCACCTTTTTGTACATCAATGAGAGTTCTACCAATTGCTAGGAAAGGTCTCCCTAGAATGATGGGTATTTCATAATCTTCTTTCATGTCTAGAATTATGAAATCAACTGGGAAGATAAATTTGTTTACTTTCACCAAGACATCTTCAACAATACCCCTCGAATATGTATAGGATCTGCTTACCAATTGTAAAGTGACTATGGTGGGTTTTACCTCCCCCAAACCTAGATTCTTGTAAATGGAAAAAGGCATCAAATTTATGCTTGCACCAAGATCACATAATGCTTTCCTAAAAAATTGGTTCCCAATGGTGCATGGAATAGTAAAACTTCCTAGATCTTTGAGTTTGTGTGGAAGTTTCTTTTGCTATATAGCACTGCACTCTTCAGTAAGTGTGACAGTCTCAAATTCACCTAATATCCTTTTCTTTAACAAGATATCTTTCGTGAATTTGATATAGCTAGGCATCTGCTCCAAGGCTTCAGCAAAAGGAATATTAATGTGAAGTTTTTTGAATACCTCAAGGAACTTCTGGAATTGATTGTCAAGTTTTAGCTTCTGAAGACGTTGTGGAAAAGGTGGTGGTGGATAACCATGAGGTTGTTGTTGTTGGATCTTGTCGACTTCTTTTTTACCCTCTTCTTTTTCTTTAAAAAAATCTGGCTCATTTTTTACATTCTCTATCTCTCTACTATTCCTTAATGTGATGACCTTGCAATGCTCTTTTTTGTCTCTTCTCGGATTGGGTTCACTGTTACTTGGAAGCATTCCTAAAGGTTGATTATTGATGGAAGAGGCACTCTGCCCAACTTGTGTCTCAAGATTCCTGAGAGATGTTGCTAGGGTCTGAATTATATTGTCTTGACCTTTATTTTTTGCCCTCGGCTCCATAAATACATCTTCTATTGATGGCTTTTTTTTTTGAACTGGAACTCAGGCTTGGTAGAAGACCCGAGCTTGCTGAGAAAATCCAAGCAGAAATGCTTACCTATATGCCGTTGAAGGTCCTTGGTTATTATTCCAAGAAAAGTTTGGATGATTTCACCAACCTGGATTATAAGTATTTGAATAAAGGTTATTTTGCTGCCTATTATAATTTCTAATGTAGTTAACTGATTCAGCGTAGTTAGAGCACTACTCTGTAGAATGTCCATCCCTATATAATTCATAAACCACAAAAGAACTTGGAACTGAATGTACACTCATAGCATCTAGTTTCCTTATGATTGCTGCAAGTTTAGCATAAAGTGAAGTAATGGCATCGATTTTATGAACTCCTACAACTTTTCTTGGCAAACTTCTTTCGATGGACCAATGATCATTATTGATGCCATCTCCTCAAGTAACTCATAAGCTTCATCCGATGATCTTCCCATAAATAAACCACCAGCTGCTGCATCAATAATAGTTCTTATTTGACCTATCATTCCATTATAAAAATTCTAAACTTTAAGCCATTTGGGAAAACCATGATTAGGACATTTTTGAAGCAACTCCTTGGGTCTTTCCCAAGCTTCGTATAGTGATTCTGAGTCATACTGCATAAAGGAAGTGATGTCATTCCTCAACCTTGCTGTTTTTGCCGAAAAAAATATTTGGCAAGAAACTTTTAAGCCAAATCATCCCAAGTAGTGATAGAGCCAACTTGAAGTGAATTCAACCAGCTCTTTGCCTTGTCCTGAAGTCAAAAAAGAAATAGTCTCAATCTGATTACATCATCTAATACTCCATTGTGCTTGAAAGTATCGCATATTTCTAAAAAGTTCATAATGTGAGCATTAGGATATTCATTGGGTAGACCACTAAATTGAACTGATGTATGAATCATCTGAATAATCTGGCTTTATCTCAAAGTTGTTGGCTTGAATAGCAGGTCTCTGGATACTAGAATAAATGCTTTACGCAAGAGGGACAGCAAATTCCCGTAGACATTTTGTATCTTTTTCTTCAGCCATTGTATTATTTTGAGTCAAAGCTTGTAAATTCTCCCTTCGATGTCAATGAAATGTTCTTTTGGGTTATGAATGAAAAGGGACAAGTTCCAAGTTTCTCGTTCTTCGCTTACAATAGTAAAAGGTACCTAAAAAAATAAAAATAAAAAATTTTTGAAGATTTAATTTGCTTGTATTAATATTAGCAAAATAATTTAGTAAAACAACTCCCCAACAATGGTGCCAAAAACTTGTTGTCAGATTTATACCACGCAAGTGCATGTATCGTATCAAGTAATATAGCAATGAATAGAGTATCGTTCCCATGATGAATTGTACTAAATCTGCTAAGTACTAAAATTAACACAATTTAATTTTATTCAAACAAATAATTAAAAGATTATTAATTAAAATTAAAATTAAACTAAGCTAACTAAATTAAATTTAACTAAATAGCAAAGAAATTTAAATGAAGTTTACTTAATCAATAATGAAAACCTAGGATTACAATTTTCCTCAACACTTTATTTGAATATATTTTATCCTCTTAACTTGACTAATGATATTGAGTTGTTAACCTATAGTTCTAATTTATTTATAAGTATCTTCTGATGGTATTATAAAAATATCTCTTTCAACCAATTTACTATATTCCGATGCAAATTGAATTAAAAAAACTCATTAAGCTTATACCCTAATTCGGTTACATATGGCATACTCGTATATTCCTATCTAACATACAGATTAATTCATCCTAATAAATGAATATGAAACATATGTCCTTCAATCTAGGTCTAAACCAAAATTCCTTTTTCCAAGTTCATTAAGGTTACCAAATCAATCTAATTGGTGGCCAAGCAACTAGAAACATTAAGAACAAGATTGAACAAGCAACTCAATTATCATTAAATCAAGAAAAAAATAAAATAATTCAAACTACATGTTAAGTTCCATTGTAATCCTACAAAAATAAATTTAGCTCATATTGATTAAAGAAAACACAAAACAATGAAGTTCCACCATCATAAATATTACAATAAAGATAAAAAGATGAAAGGAAAGGAGAAAATTGAGAATTGTTAAATCTTGATCTTTAACTTCTCTAATCTTTCTCCTATTGCAAAATCTTGATGGCTTCTCTTCTTCTTTAAAACTAATAGCTATAAAGTATCCAAGGATGCCTCTGAAATCTAAACATAAGAATCCTATTTATAGGCAAAACCCTAAAGTAGAGAGACTTGATTTACAAGTAACTTGAGCATGTTTCTTTGGAATTTTCCAACTTGGAATCACCTTTCTTTTTTTAGTCCACTTTCCTTCTTCATTAAGTTGTTATATTTTTGGAAGCTCCTTAGGGTTTTGACCTACAAAAATATGGAAATTATTTAAATAACTAAGTAATTAAAATATAAAGAAAGTAAAAAAGACTCAATTAAAAACTATTAAAAATAAATAAAATATTACTAAATTTAAAACTACTAAATATGAATGATATTTAAATAAAAATCTCTAAGACCTAGCTGATTTAATATGCATAATGAGACTAAATAACTCTATTTTATAGAGTTATCAATAATTGCCCTAGACATTCAATTATGGACCTTTCAGAACCATAGGCCTTTTGCATCTAAATGTTCATTTTCTACAGATTCCTTAAAGGTCGAAAAAATAGGTTATGCTCCTAAAAGATTCAAATATCGATAGTTTAATATGTGTTAAAATAATGATAGCGATTTCGAGATCTCCTTATTTAGATAAAATTTTACCATAATTTTCTTGACACTAATCCAAATCCTTGTTTTCGGAAGAATGTGAGTAAATATGAGCCCAAAATTTTGTTTGGGTAAAACTTTTTTTATCTAATGCCTAATAAATAGGATATGACATTCGAGATTTTCCCATACCAATTTGATTTTTTGCCTAAAGGCTAAATCAAAACCATGATTCATTGGTGGCTGCAAATGTCAAGAGGCATCCATCAAGCCAAAGTTCTCAAAGAAAAATTGAGTGCAACTTTATGTTATTGAGGTATTTAAAATGATTTTAAAAAAAAAAATTATCCTTTTTCCTAGCGAAATGCTTGCTAGCTCAAATGGATTTACTTGAATTGACAAATAACCTTTTTTCTTTATTTTTTTGCAGAAGTAAAAATTATTTCTTTTACAATCCCTTTTGAGCTTGATAATTTATTCTTTTTTTAGGCCCTAATCAAAGATCGCCCTCTATGCTGGGGTGCAAGTAAAGCAAAGCTTTAAAATCAGAATAAGCAAATTTCTCCTTGAAGTTACAAAAAGAATAACTTTGTTGTCACGATAAAGTTAGAAACCAAGTTCAGGAAAGTTCAAGTGTCAAGTTCAAATATTCAAAGCAAAAAAATAAAAAAAAAAGATCAAATTTCAAGTTTCTTCAAAGTAAAAAAAAAAAATAAATCAAGAAAGGTTAAATTTCAAGTCCTTTCAAAATAAAAAATAAAAAAAGCAAAAGTAGATGAAGAAATGTAGATGTTTTATGCTTTGAAAGACATCTGGATCAAATTTCTTTTAAAGAGAAGTGATCCTTAATTCAATCACCCTTAAACACTTGATTTGGGCCTAATTATCCTTTCTTTCTAGACTAAGAACCATGGCCTACATTAAGTACCTAACAAAGTCCATTTTGATCAAACATAGCTTTCTGAGCTGTCAGGACATTCTTAGGAAGCTTTTTATAAATTCATCTTTTTGAATGATTTTTGAGTCCTCAAGAATATAATGGGGCAAGCCTAAAAGCCTTGGATTCCCTTTTAAATCAACAAATATAGACACTAATGGAAGAGAATTTTTCATGTTAATTCATAAATGATTCCAAATCTCTAGAAATTTTATGATATTAGCAAAAGGTTGAATCAAATGTCCAAACATTAATTCCTTTCAAAATAAACTTTTAGAATTTTTATGCCCAACCTCAGGAATTTATGTTTATCAAAAGCCTTTAAAATCAACCCTTCAAGATTTGGTGTTTACTAGCACTAGTTTAACATCTGTTAGACTAGTGTATTTGAAGATTAAAAATATGTTATAACTTAATTGCTTGCCTTTCAAGGAATTCCCATAAAAGGAACATTCACTTAGATTTAATCTTGATAAACCTCAATCTTATCATATCAATTTCCTCAAGACAAATTTTAGCAGTGTCACCCCATTTGTGTCTTTAAATTCATTTCTTTATTTCATTCAAAAATCTCCCGCATGGTGATCATAGATCATAAGAAAGCTTTATCATCATGATGAAAATAGCATATCCATTATCCTTGATATTGTAAAATTCACTATTGAAATTATTTTAAAATTTTCATAGTTTTTGATCAAGTAAATTTTCTCCCAAGTTATAATGAGAAGGTGATATCATTCTATAAATCCTGAAATTTTGATGAGATATGATACTTTTCATGATTCCAATAAAAGTTTGTAAATATGCCTTAAGTAGATATTTATCCAATTGTATAAATTATATCTTTGAATTGATGAATACTAATGTGATATTCGATATCCAATAACTTTTCAAGAAAAATTAAACAATCCCTTGAAGAAATCTATCGCCTCTTCACGCAATCCTCTTATCAAATAGGTAAAGGAGGCATAAGGCTTTGATGGTGATATTTAAAGCATTCAAAAATGTTTTTAAAGGTTCGATGGTGATATTCGAAACATTTTAAAGAACTTTCAAAGTTTTGATGGATTTTTATCGCCTTTTCACGCAATCCTATTGTCAAGTAGGTGAAGAAGGCTTTGGAGAAATCTATTGCCTCTTCAGTTAATCCTATTGTTAGGTAGCTAAAGAAGGCTTAAAGCTTTTATGGTGATATTCAAAGTATTTAAAAATTTTCATTTAAAAGAATTTCAAAAGCTTTGATGGTGATATTTGAAGCATTTAAAAGAGTTTTTAAAGCTTGAATGTTGATATTCAAAGCATCCAAAAGTTTTTAAAGCTTCGATGGTGATATTCAAAGCATTTAATATAATTTACACCAAAACAAGTCTTCGATGGTGATATTTGAAGCATTCAAAATTTTTTAAACAAAGCTTTGTTGATGATATTTGAAGCATTTAAAAGAGTTTTTAAAGTTTTCGATGGTGATATTCAAAGAATTTAAAAAAGTTTTTAAAGATTTGATGGTGATGTTCAAAGTATTTCAAAAGTTTTTGTTTAAAAAATAAATCTTTGGTGGTGAAATCCAAAGCATTTTAAAGAGTTTCTAAAATCCTGGATGCCACATCCAAAGTTTTTGGTGGTAGTAACTGAAATAATATTTAAGGACTTTGATGTCATATCTAAATCCATTAGTGGTAGTTATTGAATTCATGTCATTTTCATAAGTTAAAACACATCCTGATGAGGAAAATAAGTCCTATTGAATGATTTCTTGGAAGGAAGACCAAAGATTTGATTCTTCAACCATTAGGCTACCCTTACTTTTATCAGTTTATTTCGACTGTTCATATAAAATTTTAGAGACCACATATTTCACATCATGTTCTTTGTCTTCATCTCCTAGATGGTATTGATGCATTGCTTAATTTGACTTATTGGGTTTGGACATTCTTTTAAGTTTTTCCTTCGTTAAGAGAAAAAAAATGTTATAATATTTTTTACAGATATCTTCAACTTTACGTATAAGAGTAAACTCATTGGATTCATGTCATTTTCTGAAGAAACCCATCAGATTATGTTTTTGCCCTAGTCATTCTTTAATTGGTTTGTATGGTTTTGTCCTAGCCAACCCTTTTTCGACTATGGTTTTGCCCTACTCATTCCCTAGTTGGTTCGTATGGTTTCGTCCTGACCAACCTCTTTTCCACTATGGTTTTGCCCTGTTCATCCTTAATTGGTTTGTATGGTTTCATCTTAGCCAACCCCCTTTTTGACAATGGTTTAGCTTTGGTCATCCCTTAGTTGGTTAATATGGTTTTGTCTTAACCAACCGCCTATTTGACTAGGTTTTGCCTTGGTCATCCTTAGTTGGTTCATATGGTTTTGTCTTGATTAACCCCTTTTTTACTATGGTTTTGCCTTGGCCACCCCTTAGTTGGTTCATATGGTTTCATTCTAACCAATCCCTTTTTCGATTATGGTTTTTCCCTAGTCACTCCTTAGTTGGTTCGTATGGATTCATCCTAGCCAACTCCTCTTTTACCTAGGTTTTACCCTTGGTTATTTACATTTTAATGTGAATATAATGTAATTCTTTTTTTTCGAAAACATTACAACCCAGACGAAAATGTAACTATTTAATCTTTGTCCTGTTCCTAATTCTTAGCAACAGCCAAAGAGGAGTAGCTGTAGATACCTAATTTCATTCAGGTCCTTTTTCTAGTAGTCCCAATTATCTGAGATCGAGAATATAACTATTGCCTCGATAGAGATCGACCTTTACCAGATAGTTTACATATTTTTGTAACCGATTTTATCACACATAGATGGTTATATTGGCATGTGATAGAAAAAGTGCCATTCGAAGATCGATCTTAGATAAAAAAGACAAATATTTAAAAAAAATTAGTTTTTAAATATTATTTTGTCAAATTTTGAAAATCATTCATGCAGATAATATCGTGATTAAATTTTTCATTTCCAAGAATTTTTCAAGATTTTTCATAAAATTTGAAAAGTTGACCATCATATTTTTGTTACCGACACCTGTGCAGTATTTATTCTAATCCTTCCAAAAAATCAAAAATATTCAAGACAAAATTGGCATTTTCTACCACGAGGTATCAAATTGTTAATTCTGTTAATTAATTTTAAATTTTCACTGTATCGAGAGTATTATGCTCGTGAAACAGAATTTCACCTTTTTCATTTTTTATGATTAATGTTTTGGATAATATGTTATATTTAACCTATTTTATAAAATTTTGAATGTATTCTTTAAAATTTTCTTGGTTTTGAAATACAAGCTTTCTTTTACCTCTAAAAGTTTTGGTAGAATTTTTTCAAGTTTTGAACTTTAAAATTCTTTAAATATTCCCATCGAAATTCCATAAAATCAATTTTGAAAAATTTCAACCCATTTTATGGATTTTTCTCATTTTCAAAATACAAAGTTTTTTACGTCATAATGTTTTCAAGAGGATTATTTCAGTTTACAATTTTTAAAATTAATCAAATATTTTTATTAAACTTGTATTAAATTAGTTTTTGAAATTTCAATTAATTTTATGAGTTTTGAAATTTTTTATTTATACCAATATTTCTATGTAAGAATTTTTCTCATATAATTCTACAGTTTTGGAGTTCCAATCATTTTTTTTCATTATTTCATTTCTAGAATTTTTTTATGATTATTAATTATTAATTTTCAATTTTATTATTATCATTTTAATTTTATTTTAATTATTGATTATTTTCTACTAGTTTCATGGAAACTAGTCTAGTTGACATTTAATTTTTCTCTAAACCAATTTAGTGGATTTTAACTACCTATTAGTTGATATTATCAATGTAATTACGATGAAATATTTGGGAATGACCATTAATTTCATATCAAATTAATGCATCTTAACTTTTGATGTAAATAATACCAAACCAAAAAAAATAAATGAAATGAAATTGAAAAAAAAAAAGAAAAGAAAAGAATGAAAATTTTGGCCAAGGGATTTTTTGGGATCCCTTGGCCGATCCTTCCCGTTATAAATAGAAGGAGGATTTTGCTTGGAGGAAGGTTTTTTTGGGCTTAAAAAAAATGATACAGAAAACACTAAAAGAATTTTCAAAGCTTAAGGTAGTTTTCTTTCTATGATCTTCAAATTTTGTTTTTTCATTCATTTTTCTTCTTTTTGGTGAACCAAAATTATGTTTTAGCTCATGAACTTTGATTCATGTTGAACGGTAGACATGATGGTTATGATCCATTTTCTTTGATTTTAATAGTTATGTTTGATTTTTTTAATAATAATTTGTTTTTCTTAAGTATTCATGTTATTGTTGATGAGTTGATGTTATTGTTGATAAGATGTTAGTTTTATCATGTTTATGATTATATGTAAGGCATTTTCTCTAATATTTTCTTCTTGATATGTTAAAGAAACAAGTTATATGTTTATATTTTTAGGATTCATTACATGATGATGTTAGTTTACGTCTAATAAAGCTAGAATATACGATTATTGACTTTGAAAATTTTTGTTTAGTGTGATAATCGATCTTGGCCGAATCTTGTTGCTTGTGTATTTGGTCCTTTTTTTTATTTTGTGCTCTTTGGTAAATATACAAAGTTTATATGCTAATTTATAAAAAAATAAAAAATAATAAAAATTTTGTTTAGACCTTCTATGCTTGGCTGAAACACATATGCATCTTTAAGAGTGTCTTTTATACATTTTTCAAGTTAAAATACATTTTTTTATTTTTGGGATCTTTTTGTAATTTAAGAAAGTTTAGGGACTTTGGTTTAAAGATTAAAAAATTTATTCTAGGGTCAAAAGAAGGTGGTCAAACCTTGCTTGTAATTTTTTATATGATTTTTTATGATTATTTTGATTTATTTGATGTTTGATTTTATGTTTTAATTATGTAGGGACTAATTTGCAAGTTTAGGAAAGTTTAGGGACCATTAGGAAAATTTAGCATTTTAGTTCAAAATGGTCATCCACAACATAAAATTATTCATTTAGAATATTTTAGAATATTTTTAGCATTTCATCAGTCCTCCAATGAGGTGGTAAAAATGTTAGAACTTTTCGTATTCTTTTGATTCTCTGCTATAGTACAAAATGTAATTTTGAAAAATTTAGGGGCTTAATTGCATTTTTGCAACTTAGGCCACTTTAAAATCTAAATTACCCATTAGGGTATTTTGGGCGAAAAAAACATTTTTAGCATTTTTAGCCAATTTAGGACTAATATGTAATTTTCAAAAATTTAGGGACCCATTAGAATTTTGTGTACTTTAGATCATATTTGTCATTTAAATTTACCCATTTACGGTAAAAATCACCATTACTTATCTTTTTTTGTCCTTTAAGGTTGCCCAGATACTTTCGTGTCGAAGGTATACCTTAAGGGCATTATGGTAATTTTGTTAGAACCGGGTCCTAGGTAGTCAACGGGATGCATTTTATGCCAAAGATGTACATCTAGGATTTCACCCCTCTATGATCTTTTTTATGTCTTTTTGGGTTATCAAGAAACTTTCATGTTGAATAAATACCTTAGGGGCATTTTGCTAATTTCATTAGAATCGAGTCCTAGGTATTCATAGAGATGTTTTTATGCCAAAGGTGCGCATTTTGGATAGGTTCACCCCTCTATGATCCTTTTCGTGTCTTTTAGGGTTATCGAGATGCTTTCATGTCGAAGGTATACTCTAAAGGCATTTTGATAATTTCCTTATAACCGAGTCTGCATAGTCACCGGGATGTTTTTATGCCAAATGTGTATTTTTAGGATAGGTTCACCCATTTATGGTCATTTTCGAGTCTTCTAGGATTACCAAGATACTTTCATGTCGAAGGTGTACCTTAAAGGTATTTTGGTAATTTCGCATTAGAACCAAGTCCTATGTGATTACTAGGATACTTTCATGTCAAAGGTACACATTAGGAATAGGTTCGTCATTTTAGATTGTTACTAGGTCTTAGGATGTTCTATAAATTTTTTTTAATTGGAAATTTGTCTTTGCAAAAGTAAGACAATGTCTTCGAGTTAACGTAATATATGGAATTTCTCCTAGAACATAAAAAGGGTTCTACAAATTATTTTAATAACAAGGTATCCTTTTCAAAGTGAAAATCATGAATTTTATAAATTTCAAAAAGATAAAACCTTTCACATTCCTCCGATCCTCCAGTAGGGTGCGAAATATATTTTGCGTTTTTAAAACTTTTTCTATTCCTCTGGTTTTTTGGTAGGGTATAAAAGAGAATGATAAAAAAAACTTTCATGATTTTCAAAAATTTCAAAAACCTAATTTTGTTGATATGGAATAATAAATTGGCTTCATAAAACATTATTTTAGGAATTATATTTAAATGCCATATGTTGAAACTAGATAAAAAATGAAATTCAAGTTAACACATGATTAATAAAGTACCGATTTTTGAGCATCACGAGAAGGTTGATCCTTACTTATGATTGTAACCAACTCTTGGACCCTTTTGTATGATCTCTGGTATCATTATGGGCCTCGGAGTTGGTTATTTTAAGGTTTCATAACCCTAGAAATACGAACTCTTGCAGGTGATCAATCTCACCTCGCCTAAACAGATTGGCGATGACTCCAAATAAATAGTCATTTCATAATTACTATTTAGGATTAAATCGAGTAAGCAATTCATCTCCACTACCCAGTCCTCAGAAATAAGAAAACATTAATAATGGTATGGCCCATAGAAATAAGAGAAAATACAATTGTGATATATTAATAAATATAGGAACGAGGGCCATTTAAGTCGAGCTTTGTCAGGATTCGTATCCGAACCTTGTTGCGACATTATCCCACTCAAAAAAATTGTTATTGAAAAAGCTTCTTATGGCACAACTTAAAACCAATCCACATCTCGAGTGTAGGGTCAAGTTATTGAAGAGGCAGTGTAATGCTATATCTGAAACATTTAACACTGGAAGTGGGTTTGCATAGAAGAAAAGTGTTTAACTGCGCTAAATGATACATTTAATGATTGGGTTAAAGTAAATAGATGACATTTTATTCAATTGATTTACTTTTCTTGTTTTTAATTGCCTATCCATAGTTATATTTATGTACTCAATTTATTTAATAATTCACTTTTGTTATGTTGAGTCATCCATTAGCTGCTGGTTTGCGTAACAAATCATTTCTTCATTTTGATGACTTCATCCAAATATTTGGAAAAGATAGAGCATTAGGAGCTAGAGTTGAAACTACAACTGATGCAGTTGAGGAACTCTATGCACCTAATATTGAACCTAAAGGCAACAGAGATTCTAGATCGAGAGATGATATCAGTTCTTTAACTTGTCAAATAGTTATTGCTTCTCAAACCAAAAAAAAAAAAAGCAATGACTAGTAAGAAAAGGTCTTGAAGCATTGATGGATTGTCTAAGCTGGTGGAGGAGATAAGTAAGTTTGGGATGGCATATCGAGACACTACAAAACAGATTAAGGGCATTTCTTAAAGTTTTGACTTTGTGGCTTATGTTTTTAAATGCCATCGATTGATATGTGTCATCTACAATTTCTAACTAGTTTTGTAATATAGTTGTCATTTGTTAACAACTTTAGGTCATGACTACTCTAGCAACTACTGTACTTGATTTCCAAATATGTTAACAAGTTTATACTTTTGGCATCTAATAGTATTTTGTTTACTAGTTTATTGCATTTTAGGTTTTTTTTCTTCTCTTGACTTTGCCTTTTGAGTTTACTAATTTTGGCATCTACCAATATCATTTTTTATTACAATAATTAAAGTAAAATGCTATTGAATTAAAAAAAGCTGATGTGGAACACCAAAACAAATTACACATGATTAGTAAAAAAAAAAAAAACTATTAATCACTACCTATTATTGGGTTATCCAAAGGCAATGGTATTTTAGTAACGTAAATGATTTTGGAATGTTACATTCCTAGCCAACCAAATATGTTATCTTCAATGAAGGGATGGTCAACCAAATGCATGAATTAAGATTGATAGGAATGTAATTTTGTCATCTTGAAGGGGAAATCCTATTACCAAAGGTAATAAAACATTCTTCAAACCAAATGTCTATTGGATTGAGATTATCTTCTAAAGAATCATGAGTTATTCGCTAAGGCTAGGCAATTATGAGGTGTGAGGACACAACAAAAACACTATCTTTTAAAGAGCAATACTTCAGTTGAGTACTACCTAGTCCAAAATTAAGGTCAAAATGTGGAAATTAGTGTTGGAATGTGATTATCTGTTATTTCTTTGGATTAGGGAATATAATTATGAATTTAAATTAATTTTAATGAGTTTAGCACTTATTTTTTAGAAAAGGAAGAAACTGAAAGGAAGAAGAAAAATGTGGAGTAGGGAAAATGAAGGACATGATAAAAAAAAGATGTTGAATTATGGTTTACTTCAAATTACCTTTTACATGTGAAAATGTTAAATTTTTGCTCGGAAGCAGTTAGTAAATGTACCCATTTATCATTTTCACTATAAATAGATAAAATACTCTTTAATCGGCATGAGAAGTAAGATTATGTTTCTTTTAATCTGATTCCCCTAAAAATATTACTTGAGCACATTTCTTTTTGATTTAGTTGACCGAAGTGTAAGATTTCTATGTTTAGTTGAGTGGAAAGTAAGCTCACCTAATGACATTTTTTATTACACCTAATGACATTTTTTATTATATTACCCTTTGAAGGAAGAAAACCAAAGGTTAGGTATCTATCCATTTGAAAATGATCTCATAATTTAATTAGATCATTTGTAACTTATAAAAAACAATACCACCCTTATTTATCAAATGTAATGAGGTCTACTTCATCCAACTCTTAAATCCATTCAAAACTACCATCAGCCATGGCTTATATTCATATTTCTACTGCTTTTTGTTGGATAGGTTGGGCATTTTCAAAATAAAATGTAGGATGGAATTCCATGTTGGAAATGAATCAAAGCTGCAATATTCTTCATATATAAAGAATTGTTTGTTAATATTAATTGGATACATGTAGGATTTAGTACATATTAGATATTTGGATGGTCTAATTATGCAATAATATAAGGCACTTGCAGATAATAATTAATTTTTTAATTAATTATTTTTATTTCTTTAAATTAGATAGAAATGAAAGGTTATCTAATTATTACAAAGGTTAGATTCAGAAAAGTTTTATCTGAATACATGATTTTGTTTATAGATATTTTAATTGTTTTAAACAGATAGATTAATTCATACAAATTATGTCTGTACAATAGACATCTTTTTGGACAAAATTTGTTCCGACAGACTTTTAATTATCTATTTACACTTCTCTGGATTCAACAAAAAAAGTTATTGAAACCTTATTTCTTTTTTGTTTTTCTCATCTCCAAGATCTCTAGGATTACTTTTATAAGTATTGTTACATAAATTCCTTATAAAATAACGATAATTTTGTAGTATACTACTCAATGCTTAATGGACTAATTACTTTATTGCAATACATAATCATTGGGTCTCATTATATTATCAAAATTTATATATCAAAAATTCTTTTGCAAACCTATGGTGGGACAAATAAAATTTTAAAGATAGTGGCATTGATGCATAATTTGAAGTCAGTTTATTTGTGCTCATGATTTTATATATTTTGCACCAACAGGACACACAAAATTGATACTTTAGTTTCTTTTTAAAAAAAAGTTCTTTTTTTTTTTCAAAATCAAAATTCGTTCTTGTTCATATTTCAAATACTGGTACAATCAACTTAAGAATTAGTTTCAGAAGATAAGAACTCTAAAACAGTAAGGAAAAACCAATGATAACATTGGAACCATCAGATTATCTACACAGTTCTTAAAAATAAATATTAAAAAAAAAAAAAAGCTCTTTTCCTTTTTTTGATGAGCACCATATTATCCTCTGAATAAAACTTATACCTTTGGAAATTCAGTAGGAGTGAAAACTATAACCGAATTTGGTTGTTACTTTTGCACAACCTTCTCACCTTTTAATGAATGAATCCTTCACTTTAAAATTAGAAAAGAGAAGAACAGCTAGGTATAGCTACCCTCTTTTATTTGCACATGGATGGCTTTGAAGACATTAGCTAACTTTTAAAATCACATTATTAACACATAAATAAATATATTATAAATTTCAAGACTATTTAATTCAAGAAGCTGAAGCAGACATTGCAAAGCTTGTTTTAATTCAGAGTTCAGATTTCCTTATACAGTTGGAAGTTGTAGACAAAAATAATTTTCCTCAATGTTGATCACAAATAATTTGAACCCTTGACGTCACCTTTAACTAATTTTTTTTTTTTTATAAATTCATCCTCAGCTGACTAGTTAATTTAATTGGCTTAGGACTCAAGACTTACATCTACTTAGGTAGACTGACACTAATAAAGAAGAGAAAGCATGTTTTAATTCAAAATTTAATCAAACATGTTCTTTATGACATCACAAAACCAACCAATGCCTTTGCCCTTTGCCGTTTCCCCATGTAAAAAGTGGCAATTAGATGGGTTTGATTGGATTCAGGTTATACCAAATAGATTTAAATTATTTTAGATTTAGATAATATCAAATTTAAATTTTTTTAGATTTAAGGTATTTTAAGTTAAAATATTTTCAATTTCAAACATTTTTAAATTCATACCATCTCAAATTTAAATCAGTTTTATGTCAGTTTTTTATAATATATTACAATAAAAAGATCAAATGCTATCTTTCAAGCAAATTATCTTTTATCTTGTTTTTGACTTGTATGTCAGCTATCTACTTTTAAATAAAATTGAAGATATAATAGAAAGGAGATTTAATGATTTATTATATATTAAAATTTAAAAATATTTTATTTATCTTGAAATCCTATGTTAGATAAATATATATATATATATATATATATATATAACATAAAATGTATGCCAAAATCAACTAATTGAATTTTGCTTTGAGTAGAGAGCTTATCTCTACAGAACTTAAATTAGATGTTATAGAAAAGGATGTTTGTAAAATGATGGCAAAATTATTGATATTCTCCTGACCTCTTACTGAACATTTTAACCTGCTGAGTAGATTGGCCAACATTTTTATAGCATGTGATCTATGACACAAAGCTTGCCTTTTGTTGACCGTCCACATTTGATAATTTTATCTAAATTAGCAAAATGGAGTTAATTGTAACTTTGCCATACTTGTTGGTAGCCATTTATTTTCTTGTTTACTTCCCTTTTAAGCTTATTTAATATTTACTTCGATATGAATTTAAACCTTTTAAAATATTTGAAGTGATTTTAATGATTTCATTTATATTATTTAAATAATTTTATATTGTTAAAGATGCAACATACTTGCAAGTCACCAGTCCAAAATACAAATTGTTTCTTGATAAAATTCTTCCATATAAATTTTTGATTAAAAAATAAATTAAAATACGTCAACAACATGATCTATTAGTAGAGTTTTAAATTTTAAGTTCTAATAATTATGAATGAAACCCGAGCAACTCCAAGTATCAAAAACAATGATAAATAAAGTTTTACCTTACAAAAAGCTATTTATTATAATTCAATCATTTTTATTTTTAATATTAACTTCAAATTATTATATATTTATGATTATATTATTTTCTTATTTAAATTTTATATTCAAATTATTTTAATTTAAATCATTTCAAACTTAAACGGCTTTGAATTTAAATTTTTTAAAGTCAAATAATTAATTTTTTATTAAATTAATTTTAAATGAATTTAAATTCAAATTTTTTCAAACAAAAATTTGAATCTAAAATTCATTTTTGGCGTATCCATTGCTTGCCTTGCCCCCACTGCATTTGAAATATACGGCACTTCATCTTCACGTGGAGTAGTAGGCTTGCGCCACCTCACTTTTGGTGGAGTATTGGTCAAATTGAAACATAATGCACCTAATTATCCCCTGCCTGGCAGATTGGAAATATAATTTTTTTTTTCATAATTTCTTTTATTTATCAACTATCAAGTTTTTCTTTTTCTTCTTTTTTTTTAATTTTTCTTTGGTAAATTCATGTTCAAATATTGCATTTCATGAAAGTCTCTGAGTTGGGCATATGGGTTACAGACAATTAATACCAACTAATTTATAGTATAAGAAAATAAAATGAAAAAAATATATATATTTTGAAAAGATTCATACTTTGAGCTTATCTGAACCAATAATTAATTCTTTAAAGATTTTAGTAATTTTTTAATGGATTATCAAAACAGACGAAACTTAGAATTGATAATTGATTAATCATCAAATACCAATGAGGCAATGGCACATTATACTTTGACCTCTGAAACTTATGTTGGTTGGTTAGTATTTTTTTTACATCAATCATAAATTTTTTAATCTTTACAAATAAAATTACGAGGTTATTTCATCTCATATTTTAATTATTTTTTATTATTTAATATATATTAAAAGATATATATTATTTTATTAATTTTATTCATAAAATTTAAAAATTAAATTAATAATAATAGGGTGAGTATTCATTTGATTCATTTTTTAAATTTCAAAAATTGAATAAATTATTTGAATTTGAAAAATTGATCGAACTTTATATTATAAAATGATTTAAAATGATCAAATTGTAATTCTGTTCATTTTAGTCTGCAATGGTGGTTTGTTTTGGATTTCTGAATTAGGTAATATAGTTATGACTTGGGTATAATTAATATAATATATGATTTTTTTATTTGTTAATTAAGTGTCGATTTTTTCATTGATTTGATTTAAAAAATAAAAAATCACAACATAATTAAATGATTTAAATTAATTTGTCTAATTAAATTTTATCGAAATTAACTAAATCTATCTGAACGAATTGATTATTATCAATTTTAGTTGATTTAGATAGTTCACCCTACTACTATTAGAGATTTTCATGGAACGGATCATGGGTCAAAAATTTTTTAATTTTTTGTCTATGCTTATATTTGACCTTGCTCGACCCTTTTAAGTTATTCAAAAAATATAAAAATTTTAAAATATTTTTTATGCTAATATTTTTATATTTTAATAATAAAATTATATAAAATATATTATTTTATTAAATAAATAATTATTTAAATTAAACTATATCAATTTAGATTATAAAATCTAAAATTAAAATCCGATCTATTTCCAGCTAGGCAGCCTTCAAAAGCTCTAAATAATAGTACTTACCCCTAACAATAAATAATTAATATAATTTCAGATATCCCGTTAGCATTTTTTTGATAAAAAATCGGGGGAAAAAAAAGAGAATGGGTCAAAAAAAAAAAAATCTTACACCTGGAAGGCCAAAAGAAAAAGAATTTAAGAGCATCACGGATACTGGGATTTCAGTGGTCAAAAAATTGATTCGAGTTGCGGTAGGCCTAGGCCTGCCCTTGTGAGATTAAAATATTTAAAAAAAAAAAAAAAAAAAACCAGACATTCATTACAATACAATGTAGTTGTCAATATCTTAACGCGTTAAGTGCAACAATCCGACGGAATCAAACCCACTTCCAAAATGAATAAATAAAGTCTCCTTTCCCATATTTTGAATCCAAAATCTACCTTTCTTAACACGTTTATGAGTACGCGTTTATCAAAAATCAAAGGCAGCCACAGTTTCCTTGGTGAATTAATTAAAGCACTTTTCTTTTTGTTCTTCATCTCTGTTTCACTATTTCAGTATCTCCACATGTTTTCCACCTACTATGAATTTGTTCCTAGTGTTTTAATATTCACTTTCCTAAAAATTTCTGGCTTTTGATTTTTTTTTTTCTTTTCATCTGTTTCCGATGTCCAACATTCACGTTACTTGTAGCGTACTCTAATTTGGAAAACTTGGGTCTTCAGGGTGACTTTGAATTGTTCAAAAGGATTCGAGATAAAGCTTGAATTCAACTCTTTTTTTTTTTCTTGGATAAATAGTCCAAACTCTTCAACTTTGGCTATTTGATGGATTGGATATAGAGAATTTTCGAATTCGTTGGGAAGATTGATATGAGAGGACAGAGTAAGAAAGTTTGTTATATTAGATTTTAGATGGTGAATTAAGGTTGTTAAAGTAGGTAATTTGTTTTTGTTGATTGTGATTGTGTACATATAGAAACATGGGTTGCATGAGTTCTAAGCCTGCGGCTGTCGAAGATAGTCGTGGGAACCACAAAGAGAGGCTGACGCGAAAAGGGTCATCGGATAAGCTTGTTCCAAGGGCTAATTCATCAAGAAGAGAGGAGATCGTTCGATCAAAGTATAAACATGATGGTGGTGATGTGAAGGTCTTGTTGATTGATAAGAAAACCGGTGATTCCAATCGTTTTTGTTATAATGATCAGGTTGAGAAGCAAAGGATTATTGATAACTTCGAGGTGATTGAGAAAAATAAGGTAGAAAACTGTGAGGTTACCATTGCTGCTGCTCATCATCCTGGTTCAGGAAGGTTGTTGAATAGCATAAAAGGAGAGCAGGTTGCAGCAGGGTGGCCTTCTTGGCTGGTTGCTGTGGCAGGTGAAGCTATCAGGGGATGGATACCCCGACGGGCCAATACCTTTGAGAAGTTGGATAAAGTAGGTTTCTTTTGCTTCGCTTGATCCTCAATTACTTTTATTTTTTTTGAAGCCCGACCAATGCTCATCATATAATGCTAAGCTAATGAACTGACTGCAACTCTGGAAGATGATTTTGTTCAGAGAATTATGCTTTATATTCTCTCATTAGTATGCCTAGTTGAATATTTAAACTGCCATCAGTTTCACTTTGTCACTAGGACCTTTTATGATTGGACAGTGTTCTGTGTATTTATTCTATAAATTTCCCTGATTTTCAAAATACACATAGCCCTCTCCTGCAGACAAGTATATTAACTTATTTTGGAAGTCAACAACTTGGAGACTTTACATGACTAGAGTAATTCGTTCCAACCAGCAAGGTCCTTTTTTTTTTTCCTTTGTGAAAAACTGAAGAAAGATCTAGTCTGTTAGTTTGCCTTTTTTATAGGTAACCCAGTCACATGTCTTTGAAGATCTTGCATTCTGCAGTAGGGTCCATGGTGATTTAGTTTGTTGCAGAAAGTCTTCCTATTATGTATCTATATGAATTCCATTTTCCATGTTGATATTCGCATTTTCCTTCATTTGGTTTTTGTATGATATTAATTCATTTTTGTAGATTGGCCAAGGAACTTATAGTAGTGTGTTTAAGGCGCGTGATGTCATTCATGATAAACTTGTGGCTCTGAAAAAAGTGCGGTTTGATAGTCATGATCCTGAGAGTGTGAAGTTTATGGCAAGGGAGATTATTCTTTTACGAAGACTTGATCATCCAAATGTTATTAAATTGGAAGGCCTGATCACATCCCCAATGTCATCTAGCTTATACCTTGTTTTCGAATATATGGAACATGATCTTGTGGGACTTGCATCACTTCCCGGGATCAAGTTTTCAGAGCCTCAGGTAATCTTATAATGGATTTTATAGTTATCTTCTGCTGATGTTGAACAGTGTTTCTTGATAGATCAGTATTGAGATGCAACCAGGGTGTAGCAGTCACCTGCACACCTTTATTTTGCAATTTATTAGGATGTCCCTCTTGGGCATTTCTTTAATTTTGGTGTTTGTTTGCTCATAATTTTTTTTTTTTCATTTTGTGTCAGATTAAATGCTATATGCAGCAACTTCTAAGTGGACTTGATCATTGTCACAACCATGGTGTCCTTCATCGTGACATCAAGGGTTCAAATCTTCTCATTGACAGTAATGGAATCTTAAAGATTGCAGATTTTGGATTAGCATCCCATTTTGATCCCCATGATAGTGTTCCAATGACCAGTCGTGTGGTGACTCTTTGGTATCGACCACCCGAACTTTTGTTAGGAGCTTCTCATTATGGGGTTGCTATAGATTTATGGAGTGCTGGTTGCATACTTGGAGAACTATATTCTGGCAAACCTATTTTGCCTGGGAAAACAGAGGTACTTGGTTCAAGAGCCCAATTTTAAGGAGTAGCTTATTTTGATATTTGCTACTAATATAATATTTGTTGTTATTATCAGAAATACTGGAGGAAATAATATGACAACAACTTCCACCTTAATTCTGGATTGTGATGGTAAAAGAAATTAATATGCCAATTATGAGATGATCTAATTGAATGCTAGAATTGCCCTTGAGCAGAGAATTTAACTGAAATTTTGTCCAATGCATGCTAATATGGATGTTCAAGTTTTTTGGAGTATGAGTCTCATTTGAATCAAAGAATATTCACAAGATATCTCTACTAGATTATGATTGTTTTCTAAAATTTGATTTGGTTTTATTAATTTGTCTTTACTTTGGACTTGATTAGAATTAACTGGTAATCTTTGGGTTTACACCATTGTAAATATGCTGAAGCTGATGTAGGCAGTTCTGATGTGTTTTAATAAATGGTTTTGGAGAATGATTTTTTTGAAATCAGACACATTTTCTAGCGTGTTTGCATACCATTCGTCCATCAAGAAGCAATATTATTTGTAACTCCAAATTTCTTTTTTGTTTAATATTCTCAAAGTGATCATTCTAGTGGTAGGCTTTCCTTTTTTAATCATTTTTAGTAAATGGCAGGTATGAATTAAATCTTATGTACCTTGTAGGTTGAGCAATTACATAAGATTTTTAAGCTATGTGGATCACCATCTGACGAATACTGGAGAAGAGCAAAGTTACCTCATTCAACAGTGTTCAAGCCTCTTCACCCATACAGACGATGTGTCGGTGAAACATTTAAAGACTTTCCTTCTCCTGCTGTAAGTCTCCTGGAGAACTTGCTTTCCATAGATCCTGCTCATCGAAGAACTGCAGCTTTTGCTCTGAAGAGTGAGGTATGTCAATCATCACAATGAATTTATATATTAAAAAGGAATCTTAGTGCTTCTTTTTTTTTTTTTTTTTTTTTTGCCCTTTTGCCTGGACTGAATAGTTGGTTCAATTCAGGATCACTTTACCGACCTCTTTCTACATGCCGGGTTTAAAACATTTTTCTTTATAACGCTCAAGATAGTTTGCTGAGCAGAATTAAGATGGTGTTTGTGTTGCAACCATGAAAATGATTCTCTTACTACGTTAACTTGTTTTTAGCTGTTGTTAAGTCATCAATTCCCTTAATTTCTCATGGATAACTTAGGTTATTACTGTTTAGCTGGATTTTGTGATCTTAGTAGCTGCTATTGGTTTTCACTGATTATTCTTTTTCTGCCTTTTCAGTTCTTTACAACACAACCTTTTGCATGTGATCCTTCAAGTTTACCCAAATATCCGCCTAGCAAGGAGATTGATGCTAAGTTGCGGGATGAAGAAGCTAGAAGGTACATGTTAAAATTGATTATTATCTTCTTCAAAAATGAGCATGGTGGTGTAAATTTTGTTTTTGGTATAAATTACTTGGCTGTATTATTAATCTAGTTATGTACCTATGTTGTTATCTGCTACAATTCTGATGTTGTTAGTTGTAAACCCTGATAGGTGGTTAAATGTATCAAAATCTTTGAAGTTGAAATGTGTGGCTATTCTTTTTTTCTGGACTCGTAATGATACCTTTTAATTTTCATAATTAAGCCAAGGAGGGTCTTACTTCCATTAAGAAGTCGTCTTTTTTCTTCTTTTTCATTTTTCCTGGACTTCTAATAACGCCTTTTAATTTTCATAATTTACTATTAAAAAGTCTTCATAAGATTAACCTCTTCTTGTATTTCCTTAGGCAAAGAGCAGTTGGGAGCAGGGGTTCAAGGGTTGACATGGAAAGGAGGGGGCAGAAGGAACCACTTGCAATAACATCATCCATTTCTACTACTGAGCTGAACACGTCAATGCAGGTAATTCTTTTTGAAAAAAAAGGAAAGAAATGCGATGGCATTCATTCAAATGCTAGTCATAAGCTACTAGATGACACCGATTTCTTTTTTTCGGTAGTAAAGGACTATAAATTTGAGATGTAGATTAAAAGCATTTCTCAAGAATGCAAATCTCTTTGCAGTCACTTTTGTTTTTTCCAGTAAGGACAGGAGGAAGTAAACCACGCATCTCTTTAATGTTTGTCCGTATACCCAAAATTTTTTAAAGAGATTTGCAAAATGAATCTGTTAGCGTCTATCTTATGGTATTAAGTGCATATTTGTCAAGGTAGAAATGCAGCTTATATTGTTACATGCCAAAAAGGGTCACAGGCAATCTAACATGGGCAGATTATAGAAATTACAGTTTTTTTGACGTGCATTTATTCACATGATATATGCACTAACGGAATTCTTTTGGAACCAAATGTGATTCGATTTTTAAATTCATCTTTGTCTTTCATCTATGTGTTTATACAGGCATATATATATATATATATATATATTTTCAGTTCTCATTCTCCAAACTGTGCTACTTTACACTATGTAATGTATAACTGCTATTATATGCAGCACTTATAGACTAGCATGTTTCTTATTTTCTTCCTGTATTGCCTTCGCCTCTTGCTTCTTTATAGCTGACAATATTCAATTTTACCCCCTAATAACAGAGAAGACAACCTCAGCCTAATTTGAAGAGCAGGAGTCAGATGTCCAACTCCCGTAGAGCAGATGCCTTTTCTGGTTTATTGATTGATCCCTCTAAACAAACACCTGCAAAAGAAGAAAGCAGAGATTTCATGGAGTACAATAGGAAGAAAGTGTCACATTCAGGTCCATTAATCTATGGCAATGTATTTGGGAAGTCTGGGAGGGAAGTTGATGATCTTAATATGGTCTCATCCAGAGCTAACTTATCGAAGTTATCTGGTTTAGTAGCTACTAGAACTTTAGCTTCTGAAGATCACAGAGACAAACCTGGACCTGTGACTCTAGAAGCAGCGAACCAAGCAGGCAGGTCTCGCAGATTGTTTAATAAATTAGAGTCCACGGGAAAGCTGGATGTTAGATGCCATATGCCGAAGACTACAGAATCCCCGCAGACTGGTGGAAGAGCCTGCATTAAGGAATCGAGTCTGGTTAGTTTCTCGACATTCTTTTTTATTTTAGACGGAGGTCAAAAGTTTAAAATTGCTCAAGCATATATAATATAACCAACATTATTTATTTTGGTGGAAGCCACTGTGATATCAATGGTCCCTCAAGCTTTTCAAAATTCATTTTTATTCTACAGATTTTCTCAAATTCATTTTCAATCACAATCCCTTTTTCCCAATAAATTTTTTGCCTTTCATATCGATGGGCTTGGCTTCTCGATTAGGCTTCAATAGTTCGGTGGTCCAAGTGATTTTTTTTTTTTTTCTCTTTAGCATTCATGCCTGGCATGCAGCAACTCTAAAACCTGGATTTTATGCAGCATATGATGTCATCTATTCTAAATCGTGCTTTCTTATGAATACTATTCTCCAGCACGGTCGTGGTCCCAGGGGAAACAAAATTTATGTCTCCGGTCCATTACTTGCTCCATCTGACAATGTAGATCAGATGCTTAAAGAGCACGACCGTAAGATCCAAGAATTCGCTCGAAGAGCGAGACTTGACAAGACAAAACATGGGAAACTACAATCTCAAGTAAAGCAAGTGACAGAAAATTCATCATTCGCCTCTGCTCGTGGAACTCAGTAGCTGTTTTATCCATTTATATTTATCCTTGTGTTGAAACTGGAAAAATCAGGTAACCTGATTGATACCCAGAGAGATGATAGTTTACAGGATGTTTTATGTATAGTGAGTCCATCATTTAATCTCCTTAGATTTGGTAAGGTAAAAATATGGCTTTTATAGGATATAATTTTTTGGCTTTATAAGGATTACTACTACTTTATGCATCAATAATAGAATCAATTAGACGGATTACAATTTTGAAACTATTCTGATCACATTCTTCCTATATCTTTAGAAATAATGTGAAAGTGGATTAAAAAGGATTATAGTTAGAAGGATTAACATCTTGAAGCTCGAGCTTGATTCAAAACTTGTCGCTCGAAAGTTGATTTGAGTTTCATTTTTAGAATTCAATTCAAGATAAAAACAAAATTACTTGAGCTCACAAGATTAGGCTATTTATTTAATAAAAAATGAGTTCAGTTTTCATATTTGACTTCAAACTTTGATATATTTTTTATTATCAATTAAAATAATAAAAATATATATATATTAAAAAAGCTCAATTAGATTTGCTGGTTAGTTGCACGGATATTAAGATACTTGAAGTTAACTTGCTCGAAAGTTTGAGTTAATCGAATTGGAGTTGATCTCAACAGAGACCAAATTAAATATTTTTTTAATTGAAGTCGAATAACTTTCAAATACATGGATTCCATTTGCACCTCTGTACCTTATCACGTAAGTATATAATCTTAGAGATGGAAGGCACTCTAAAACCCAAGTTGAGGACGTGGTCCATGTTTCAAGAGTCGCATATTTTTGTAGTCTGTAAGTTTTCAATTACGATTTGTTGATCCATAAGCAAGGGGAACGGAATTTCTCCCTGATGAAAGTTGGAATTATCATGTGTACATCTTAATTGTTATATCTAAAACAATTCTCTTAATTTCTTTTTAAAAAAATTCTGTTTATTTTTAAAATCAGTTTGCCTTTCTTATGAAAGTATACAATTACTTTTGTTTTTATTTTTAAAAATATAAATGAGAATTTTTAATATTTGAAAGTCTCAATCAATACTTTCTATAGTATTTAATGAAATTTTCTCACATCAAGATTTCAACAAAATCACCACTCGTGAATTCTTTAAAGTTCCATCGTCACAGATTTACATTCATCTTTATGATTCTCATGACGCAAATGATGTAAATAATTAAAAATGTGATGCCCATGAATTAATTTTGAATTGGTTGTTTTTTCTTTACTTTTATTTCTTTTCCTTCTTGTAGAAGTGCAATTATTCATGGATAATTAGTTTTAGAAAAATTCATATATGTAGAAATGATTTTTAAGGAATTCCAATGCTTTTGTTAATAACCTACTAGTCATCTTTAGTCGAGATGTTTTAAAGAATAATTATTACTTTTAGTTTTCCTTAAAAATCTCTTTTAGAAATTTGTTAAGAAAATCATTTTCATTTTAATGTTTATTTACTTAAAAACACGCATTTTTTTTTATCATTCATCTTTTTCTTTTTGGGGTGAAAACCTCGGCAACTGAAAGTCTATTAAACCTCAACTAATCTGGTTTGAGCTAGGAAGGCCCACAGGTTAAGTAAAGCTCTTCCGATATTAATTTTTTCTATTCACAAAGCTCGAACTCGATATCTCGCTTAAGAGAAACAAGTGCCTCATCCATTTGAAGCAACCAACGTTGGTTTTTATCATCTGCCTTTCAATAGATATAAATCTGTTATTGATTCCGTATGGGATAAGATAATACTAATTTTGTTTCCGTTATTTACCAACAATTTGTTGAACAATGATACCCAATTGAAGTAAAAGGAACACTCAAATTCAAAAATTACTTAATTATGCTCAAATTTGAAAATCAGTTCAGGTACACAAACTTTTTTATTAAAAATTACAATTTATATATTTATTATTTTTTATATTTAATAAAATTTTAATTAAATCTGAATTGATCAAATAATTTATTTAAATTTGATATGATTTTATTAAAATAGATAAGTTAAACTCGATTGATCTAAACTCGAATAACTGAGTATTAAATCTAATTAACTCAAACCTAAATAACTCAATGTCAAATATAATTAAATTAAATCTAAAATGATTTGACTAGAATAATTAAATTTTAAAATTACACAAATATATAAAATTTAAATTTAAAAATGATTCAAATTTTAATAATGTAATTGATTTAATTGATCTTATAGATAATCAATTAAATCCGTCTAATTGACAAATGTGACTTGCATTATGGACATAGAATCCATTGAATCTAAGCCCTGTTTGACTTCCCTTTTTGTTTCAAATGCTTGCAACCCAATAGATATAGGGTGAAAAAGAATTGGAACAGCCCATTAAAAGAAAGTGCCCAGGAAAGGGTTGGAAAGACAAATTGCGGTTTGTGTGGATCCAACCCGCAATGCATTTTCAATTATTTCATTAAATAAACTTCAGACAAATGAAATTTCTAATATATCACAATTAAATTTATTTTTAAGCAAAAAGGGTGAAATAAATACCTTAGAAGCTTTTACTTAGATCCTAAAATATTTTAAGGAAATGCGGCTGTACTATAAAAAACAAAATAATTTTGTATGAATCAAAGTAAAAAATAAAACAATTTTCTCGAAAAATATTGGAATAAAGGAATATTATATGTGTACAATATAAGATGGCCACTGTCAATTCTTGGATAAGCAGCTATAGTCGGGTAAGGCTAGGTCAAGCTAGATTCAAATATAGATTTAAATTTTAATTTTTTTATGTTATTGTTCGATCTAATTCATGAATAAATTTAATATAAAGTTATAGTTAAAAAAATTAATATTTTTTTTACATAAAAATTTAGACAAATAAAGATTATTATATTCCAATACAGGTCTAGTCTTTTGAGGATTTACATTATATAAATAGTCTATCAAAGAAAATTTATTCACAACAAGAATTGAATCTAAATTTGTCTTAATCAAACTTATATTTCTAAAGTGCAAGTATAGTTGAAAGTTCAATTTTATAAAAATAATTAAAGTAGTTTCCAATTGATTTTTCAATTGAAATCAATTGTTTGCCAAGTCACCCAATTTTTTTTTTTTTTGAAAATAACTATCATATTATTTATATTATTTTTAGATTATAATCTATTTAACTATATAAATTTTAATGTGTATAAATCTTGACACATTTAAGCATTAGCATTATGTTATTATTTTTTTCTTTTTGTACTGTCAGTTACTTTTTGTGCATTAGTACTTGTAACATGTGGTAAGCAATTATTATTTTTTTTAAAAACTAGCGCGTGTTGTATTTATCAATTTTTTTTATATTATAATAATGTTCAGGATATTATATATATTTTGATTTATTAATATTTTGTATTATATAAATTTTGATACATTAATATATTCATATCGTGTTAGTACTTTTTTAATTGTCAAATTATGTTTTAGTTACTTTTTTTATCGTATTTTTATTGTGTCTAAAATTATCAATTCTAATTAGAATTATTCAAATAACTTTTATTTTATGCTATGTTCATTTTTTTGTTTATATAAATTCTGACATATTCATGTATTTATATAATAGTCACGTTATTTAGGTATTTTATCATATTTTAGGTATCTTTCATGTCATATTGATGTGCGATAATATTCAAATAACTTTAGATTTTATACTATTTTTTGAGAAATATTTAGTTATATTTTTATGGTGTCATAATTTATTTATATTTTCATATGGTATTTGTGTTTGTATGTGACATTATTTATTTAAATAACTCTTAATTTTGTGTCACATGTTGATTGGTTCTTTATTTTTTAAAAATAAAATTACATTAACTTTTTGTTATTTAGATTATTCAGATGGTTTAATGTAAGTAATTACTTTTTTAACTTTAGATATTGAAGGAAAAGAAAAATATTATGATGATTAAATAATAAAAAATCTATGTTAAATGATATTATAAATTGTGAGTCATTGAAGAGCTTTTTCATATAGTAGATGAGCTGATGGGTCTATCTTTTATCTTTTTATTTTTTAATATAAATATGAATAATGGATATCAATATGATTTATATGAATTAAAGTTTTACATCCATATTAAGTTTTTATATAATATAATTAGACTTTTGTATTCTAGTTTTATTTACGTTATTTTATATTTATATCTTATTTTAAAAGTTGTTTTAAAATAAATAATAAAACCAAAAGCAAATAGTACTAACTATTGTTGGCACAGTTTTTTATCTAAAAAATTATTTTTTTACTACAAAAGTATTATTAAATAAATAAAAAATTTTAACTTTTATTATTAAAATTATAATTTGATAATCTAAATAAAAAAATAAAAAATGAAATTTGTAGTTTAAAAATTAACTTTTAAATAAAATAATTTTACTATTTTCATACTTTAAACTTTTATTATTTTAAAATTAACATTGTTTTTGACATTTAAATGCTTAACAACACTTTTCACAACGATACCATACATTTAAAAATTTTTAAATAATATTTTTTCCCCACACTTTTTTCAATTTAATTTTTTATTCTAAACTCTTTTTTTAATAACAGTACCAAACTAAGCTAGGAAAGATTAGAAACGGCTCCAATTTAATCCCAGGTTTATAGACAAAGTTTCAGAAACAAATGACATAATTACCAGTCTAAGAAAAAAAAGGTAATAACTAATACTTATTGGTTTGAAAAATTATTTTTGTTTAGTATAATATAAGATTGAAAGCAGTCTCTATATTACAGATAAATAAATAAATAAAAGATTAAGATTGAAGCGTCAAAGCACACAGTTCAAAGTTAATGGTAAAGCGTAAGCAGTTCGAATTAATTAAAACATTGGCCGACGAGATGGACCATCTCTTGTCGGCTCACCGCCACGCCACTCTTACCATTGTTTTAATGATAATTGTCGTTTTTGACCTTTCCGCCGCTTCCAAAATCATTCCCTTTTGGACTTCTGAACAGCTTATTATTTAACATAGTTAATATATAATTATATTTATTTTTATCTATGGTTGGTAGAAGTCTACCATAGTGAGTTAGATTTGAATTCATTAAGTTTAAAATATTATTACGTAAATATAAATTTATTTAAATTTAATTATTAAAATAAATAAATATTATAAAAATAATTTTAATATTTTAATATATTTTTAAATTATAAAATAAGTTTTAAGATTAAG
>JBBYHM010000018.1:14430886-14457352 GCA_038381775.1 Adansonia rubrostipa | reverse complement strand
TCAAGTTAAATCTAGCTAAATCATGATCATAACATCAATACATCAAGAATAACCAAGATTCAATCAAAGAAAGCAAAGGATCATCATGACCGAATCATCATCATCAAAGAGCACACATCATTTAAGCTTAAATCTACATAATTATGCTAAAAATAAAAAATATTAAGAAGAAAAATTACCTCCCTAAGCTTCCTTCCTCAAAAAAAATGAAAGCAAAGGATCATAATGACCGAATCATCATCATCAGCATGGACTAAATTTATTTTTCTGGGGTTGCAATGGAACTTAACATGTGTTTTAATTAGTTAAACCTTTTTTCTTAAATTAATGACATTTGAGTTATTTATTCAATCTAGTTCTTAACGCTTCTAATTGTTTGGTCACTAATTAGATTGATTTGGTAACCTTAATGAAATTGGAAAAGGAATTTTATATTTAGACTCAGATTAAATGATATATGTTTCTTATTCATTTATTAGGATAAATTGATTTGAATGTTACATAGAAATATATGAGCATGTCATATGTAACCAAATTAGAGTCCGAGCTTAATGAGTTTCTTTTAATTCAATTTACATAAGAATATAATAAATTGATTAGGAGATATATTTTTATAAAACCACTGAAAGATACTTATAAATAAATTAGAACTCTAGGTTAACAACTTATTATTTTTAATCAAGTTAAAAGGGTGAAGCAGATTTAAATGAAGTGTTAAAGGAAGTTGTAATCTTAGGCTTTTCTCACTGATAAAGTAGACCCTATTTATTTTCTTTGATTTGCTATTTAGATAATTCTAGTTTAATTTTAATTTTATTTTATAATATTTTAATTAATTGTTTAGATAAGGTTAAATTGTTTTAATTTTAGTAGTTAGATAATTTAATACAATTTCCTCATAGGAATAATATTTTACTCTTCACTATATTGCTTGTTAATAGTATGTGCACTTGAGTGGTGATCTGATGACATAACCCATCCTTGATTTCACTTTATTGACTTAAAGTCCGTAGTCAATTTCATTTCAGTACAACTAATTTTGAAATCCAAGTTTTAAAACTCTTGCCTATATTTAAACTTATATTTTTTCTTGACTTTTGATCTTTACTTCTAGAACAAGTCTTTTTTTATCCAAATGATTCAATAAACATTCTTTATCAAGAAATACATACCAGTCAACTTTCATCATGCCTAGATTTTTGAAAATCAAGATCTCAGTTTTTCAAATCTGGCACTTATCCCTTAAATTAGACAATTGAGCTCAAAGGCCTTTTCTTCATTAAACTAAGCCCATGGAATCAGCTCGAAACCTAGATTAGTCCTTTTTATCATTAATAACTCAACCAAGAAGATTCAAATCAAGAAAACACCAACTAGCACTAAAGCGGGAAGAAGTCAATTAAAAGGATTGGACAAAATAAGGTGTTTGCTTTGGTCAAACCATCAATATAGACCAAAGTTGCATCGACTACCCAATGGCTTTCACACCGACAATGATAGAATTGGTGATACCTATAACCATCAGTATTGACTGTAAGCCCTACTCTGACAATAATTTTTTCACTGATATAGATTCATACGAATAAAGGTTTTACTAATGATTAATATTTTGTCAAAATAGCCTTATTGACCATCATTATAGGTCTCTTAGACTTATAGTTATGGTTCTTTAAGTTTTGCCAATGTTTTTCGAACCATTACGATATGGCAGTTTGTTTGTAGTGAATGAACAGAATAAAATAAAATAGAGCTAGAAATGATTGCACTTAAATAATGATTTCCTTAAATTTCCTCAAAAGTTTGTATACACTTAATTTCGTACGAGTTCTTTTTTTTAGTAGTCTTAATTATCTGAGATCAAGAATATTGTTGTCATACTTATAGAGGTCAACCTTTGGCAGGTAGTTTTCACATTTTTGTAGCTTATTCTGTAACATGCTAATGGCCATATTGGCATATGACAGAAAAAATGCCATTGAAAGACCGATCTCGATAAAAAGGATAAATATTTAAATGAAAAATAAGTTATTTAGTATTTTCTTGTCATATTTTGAAAATCATTCTCTCAAATGATATCGCGGTTAAAATTTTCATTTTTAAAAATTTTTTGAGAATTTTTCATAAAACTCGAAAAATTGACTGTCATTTATTTTTATTGACACCTGAGCAGTACTTATGCTAATATGCATTCCAAAAAATCAAAAATATTCAAGAAAAAATATGTACTGGTATTTTCTACGATGAAGTCTCAAATTGTTAATTTTGTTAATTAATTTTGAATTTTCATAGTATAACAAGTATTACACTCGTGAAATTTTCTTGATTAAATTTATTTCAGATTTTAGATTACCTTTTTCATTTTTAATAATTAATAGTTTGGATAATATGTTGTATTTAACCCATTTTATATAATTTTGAATGCATTCTTTATAATTTTTTCGGTTTCAGAATACGAGCTTTTCTTTACTTGTAAAATTTTTGACAGAATTTTCTCAAGTTTTGAACTTTAAAATTCTTCAAATATTCTCATGAAGTTACCATAAAATCAGTTTTAAAAATTCCAATCCATTTTGTAGATTTTTCTCGTTTTCAAAATAAGGAGTTTTCTACTACGTAATTTTTTCAAGAGCATTTTTTTGAGTTTATAAATTTTAAAATTCATCAAACTTTTTTATTGAACTCACTTTAAATTAGTTTTTGAAAATTCAATTAATTTTGTGAGTTTTGAATTTATATATACATTAATTTTTCTCCGTAAGGATTTTTTTCGTATAATTTTACAAGTTTTAGAGTTTCAATCTAGTTTTTTTTTGTTATTTCATTTTCAAATTTTTGTTTATGATTATACATTGTAATTTTAATTTTGTATTTTATTATCATCATTTTAATTTTTTTAATTATTGATTATTTTCTAATAGTTTCATGAAAATTAGTCTAATTGATTTCTAATTTTTCCCTAAACCAATTTAGTTGGATTCTAATTACCAATTAGTTGATATTATCAATGTAATCATGAGAAAATATTTTGAATGACAATTAATTACTTACCAAATAAACGCAATCTCACCTTTTCATGTAAATAATGATGAATAAAACAAAAAATCAATCAAAATATTAAAAAAAAAAACAAAAGAAATAAAAGAAGGATTCGCCAAGCTGATTTCAGCCAAGCTTGGCCGATTCTTTTCCCTTTATAAATAAGGGAAATAACTTTCATGAAGAAAAAAAGGGTTTTCGAAGCAAAAACACCAAAAAACACTTAAAGAAAAATCAAGTTTTCCATCATTTTCTTTACTTTTCAGGTATAAAAACTTAAGAAATTCTTTATTTTTTTAATTTCATTCAATTTTCTTTCTTTTAGTGAGCCAAAATCTTGCTTGAGCTCATGAATTTTAATCATGTTGAAAGGCAATGCAAGATGGCAATGAATAATTTTCTTTGATTTAGTTGTTATATTTAATTTTTCTTAATAATAGCTTGATTTTCTTCATAAGATATGTTGTTTGTTGATATGATGTCAATTTTTGTGATATGATTTTGGTTTTGTCATATATAAATATTCATGTTGATATTATTTTCCTTGGCATTTTCATGTTAATATGTTGATAAAACATGTTTATGTGCTTATTTTTCTTGATTTCATACATGCTCATGTTGATTTGAGTTTGGTAGAAGTAAGATATATGATTATTGTTTGGAAATTTTTTGATGAACATGTTTTTTGGTGGAGGCCAAAACTCATGGAAGCTTGGGATTTAATTTTAGTTGTTGTTTTATGATAATTTGCATTATTTTGTGATTTTTTTGGAAGTTGTGGGGACTAAAAGATAATTTTCCCTAAAATTTCAAGGCCTAGGATAGGTATTTCCCTTTGTTGGCCAAATCATGCATGGACTAGTTTGAGGAAGTTTTTGATGTTTTGATGTTATTTTCTAATTTTAGGAAATATTAAGATCAAATTGCAAAAAAAAAATTATTTTTAGACTTTTACATATTTGGCCAATTTGATCTTGTTGGTGTGATCTCCATGGTTTTTGTGATATATTTGATGTTTAATCTTATGGTCTAATTGTGTAGGACCAATTTGCAAATTTAGAAAATTTTAGGGACCGTTAATAAAATCTAGCATTTATAGTCAAAATTGCCATCTCTAGCATAAAATCATCCATTCAAAATATTTTAAAATATTTTTAGCATTCCACTGGTCCTCCGATGGGTGTTGAAAATATTAAAACTATTTGTATTCTTTCGGTTCTCTATTAGGGTACGAAATGCAATTTTAAAAAATTTAGGGACTTAATTGCCTTTTTGCATTTTAGGTCACTTTAAAATCTAAATTACCTATTTAGGGTATTTTAAGCATTTAAAAAAACATTTGTAGCATTTTTTGTCAATTTGGGACTAACATGTAATTTTGAGAAATTTAGGTGCCTATTAGCAATTTTTGCTCTTTAGGTCATATTTGTCATTTAAATTATCCATTTAGGGTAAAATAGTCATTACATACAATTTTTGTGTTCTTTAGGGTTACTGAGATATTTTCACATCGAAGGTATATCTCAGGGGTATTTTAGTAATTTTTTCTAAAGTCAAGTCCTAGATAGATATCGAGATGCTTTTATACAAAAAGTGTGAATTAGGATAGGTTCATCTTTTTATGATCTTTTTTATATCTTTTAGGTTACTGGAATACTTTCATATCGAAGGTATACCTTAAAGGTAATTTGGTAATTTTTATAAAACCGAGTTTGATATAGTCACCCTGTTGCTTTTATGCCAAAGGTGTGTATTTAGGATAGGTTCACCATTTTATAATTATTTTCAAGTCTTTTAGGGTTACCAAGATACTTTCACGTTGAAGATATACCCTAAGGGCATTTTGATAATTTTACATTAGAACTAAGTCATATATGATTACTAAGATACTTTTATGTTGAAGGTACATATTAGGAATAAATTTATCATTTTTTGCTATTTTTGGATTTTAGAATACTCTATTAGTAATTTTAATAAAATCAAAATTTTTTTAAAAAAATAAAGGTAATTTCTCCGAGTTAGAATAATATGTGAAATTTTTCCTAGAATATAAGAAGGGTTTTATGGATTATTTTAATAATGAGATATCTTTTTAAAGTGGAAATCATGATTTTAAAAAAAATTAAAAATAAAACCTTTCACATTCCTTCGGCCGTCTACCAAGATGCGAAAGATATTTTGATTGTTAAAGCTTTTTGTATTCCTTTGGTTTTTTGATGGGTTTACAAAGAGAATGATTAAAAAAAACTTTCTTTTTCCACTGGTCTTTTGGTGGAGTACATAGAAGATTTTAATTTTAAAAAATCCAATCTTTCCAACACAGAATAATAAATTGTTTCATAAAATACTATTTTGAGAATTACAATTAAATGCCATAGTCGAAACAGGATAAAAATCAAATTTAAATTAACATGTGATTAATAAAGTATCGATTTTCAAGCATCACGAGAGAGTGGATCTTTACTTGTGATTCTATTTCACTCCCAAGCATTTCTAAATGATCTCTGGTATGATCATGAACCTCGAAGTTGGTATTCTAAGGTTTTATAACTCTCGAAATATGAATTCTAGTAGGTGACTAATCTCACCTAACCCTAACAGATTGGTGGGTGATTTTAAATAAATAGTCATTTCATAATGACTATCTAGGGTTAAATCAAGTGAGTGATTCATCTTGACCATTCAATCCCCGAAGATTAGAAAATATCAATAATGATATGGCCTATAAATTAAGAGAATATAAAATAAAGATATATAAATAAAAATAAGAACGATGACCTTTTTAAGTCGAGCTGGGTCAAAATTCATATATGAACCACGTTGTGACAAAGTTATCACAAAATCCCAATTCAACATAAAACACAAACATCATCTAAATTCATGCTTCAATTCAGTCGCAAGCCTTATGCTGAAATGGATTTTTAGTTTCTGTATGTATGACCTTACCAATCATTGCGTGCAATCCAAATAAATTTATGTCAATGCAAAATTTGTCCACATGACTTGATAATATCTGCGAAGAAATTCTCATTCTATTATTTTTCTTCAATTTGACTACAATTTAAATTCATTTTCCCCGAATTTCAGAACATTTTGCAAACAAAGAGTAAAGGAATAAGCTTTCTAGGATTCCGTGATTAAGGCTTTAGCTTTGTCTGAACTTAAAACTCTTTCAAGCCTTCAACCCAAAAGTACCGCTTTTGTTGGGCTCAAATGCCTTGAAAAGCTGTTTTTGCCTGTGTTTGTGCAATGCTAATGAAAATTTTGAATTTTTTTTGACAGCTTAGATAGTTCGAAACCGTCGACCACCAAAGTAACGACTAAATTCTTTTAATGGCCCGGAAGCTTATTTTTTACTATTTAAAATAATATTAAAAATTTTAAAAAATTATTTTTATATTAATATTTAAAATTAAATTTTTATCTTTTAAATATTAATTTAAGCTAGACCGATATGAATTAAGAAAACTCATAGCTAAATTCGATTCAAAATAGATCGAGTTGAATGAGATATTTAACCCATAAACAAGTCTAATCAAGATAAAATATACATTTATCAATTTATATGTTTATTGTTTAAAATACATATATAAGTTCAAGCAATATCTCATCTGCTCATTATTTAACTAATATTTTATTATTAAAATTAAAAAAATTTTATATTATATTAATAATTTATTCTTTAAATTATATTTTAAATTATAAAATAATTTTAAAATTTATACTCCATATTGACTAAGTTGGATCTGGACAAGTCCCTTGGCATTCGAGACTCAGAATCAAGACAATAATTGTGCAATTTATACGTCCTAGTAAAATCCTAACAAATTTCTGTTAATAAGTTAGGAAAATTTTAAAATAAAAAAAATCATCAAAACTAATTAAAATCAGCACCAATATGAATCATGATACATTGAGAATAATAAACAGTAAAAAAGAGAGATTAAGAATAACAAAAGTTTTATTGCTGAAGCAAAGTAGTAGTGGCCGTAATAATAATAATAACATATGTTTAATTTATGTGCGAAGTAGAATTCAGTTATAATTAATTAAGCAATGTCAAGGGCAGCCTCGAGCATCATCCCAAAAGCATCCTCGATAGATGACTTCAACTTTTGCGGATCTATGTAGTCTTTCTCGGTTCCCACAGCAACCCTCAGCTTTCCCATGTAACTAACCATTGTTATGGTTAGACTCTGCAAAGTATAATTAATCAGATATCCATCAAAAACTAATCTATATATATATATATATATATATATGCACACACAAATTATATGTGAGCTAGATATGATTATACAAAATAAGTTTTCTTGGCAAATATCTGTAAACAAACCTGAGGCACGCCAACCACCATAAAGTACAAGCTTTTAACTGGATGATCAGCCAAGGCCATTCGTTCCAACGGTCCAATCATGTTCGAGATTGTCATGCTCGAATTCTTTAATGTGCTGTGGATGTATTTGGCCGTTGCCTGTCATGCAAATATTATTGAATTTACCTTTTCTTCCAATTTGGCTTCAAACGTTACTGTAAAGTAGAACGATCGGTCGGCTTGTTTTGAATCAATTTTGTTTGGGTTACTTCGACTCTTTAAAAAATTTGGAATCAATTTAGATCCAAATCATTTTAAGTTCAGATTATTTTCGGAATGAATTATTTTTAATTTCAAGTTAAACAATTTTAAGTCGTTGAATTCTTATAATTAAATCGAATTGAATCAAATTGAATCAAATTATAATTCAAATTAATAGAGTTGGATAAATATTTAGGATACATTAATGCACACCATTATATATTTTAATTCCTAAAATTTGAAGTTCATTCTATTTAAATATCATATTAATTAATAACAAAGTTCATGGATGTGTAAATATATAATGAGAAAAAACGTACCTCAGGACCTTTATATTTCCTCAAACACTCAAGGAGCTGAGCAGTAAGAAAAACAGCCCGAGAGTTTCTCTTTCTCTGGATAAGTTTCTGTGCTCTCCGAACAAATTCAAGTGGATTGCGAGATTCAACACCGCTTAATTCAGGTAATGGAACATGCAAGAACCCAAACTGGTTTCCCCATGATGATTCGGCATCGGGTTTGACCATCTCCTTCACTGACTTGTACCCTCCAATGATCCTAGTATTCAGCAGCACAAGTGCAGTAGAATGTTCGTTATTCAACTTATTGCTGCGGGTTCCTTGCATGTATAATCGAGTCCCAAAGAAAATTATTCCAGTGATTACATCATTTATTGTCTGTTAGTGACCAAAAAAAAGTAAGTACAAACACGCAATAAGAACAAAACTTTTATAGGTAATATCATACGTAACATAAAAGACAACATAAAAATAATTAAAATATAATATTATATGTAAAAATAAAATAAACATAATATAAATATATAAATATTTTAAAATTTATATAATATAAATTATTAAAATATTAAAAATTTTATAAATATAAAATATTTTAAATATAATTATAATAAAATCAGATGTATAATATATGCATAAATTATCACATCTATTTGAAGCTATTATGATGCGATAAAAAAATTTGTGCATTGCAATATCATATTTTAAATCTTGGAACTGGGAATAAAAGAATGATCCACAAAGTAAAGTTCATGAGATTTGAGTTTATAATTCAACCACTGTTTAATATCTAATAGTATAGGCTATGTTGATGTGATTTTTCTTTTCTTTGTGACTGACATAGACCTTTAAAATATATATAAAAAAAACCCTTAAAAAATATACTTGGCCACACTTTTGTAATTTGACTATTGAATTATATCTAATAATCTTAAATATGATACGATGTAAATATAATAAAAAATTAATATAAATTAATATACAAATATATCAAAATTTATATTATATGAATTATTAAAGTGTCAAAAACTATATAAATATAATATTTTAATTACGATTATAAATTAAAAAAATATAAATATAATATAAATACATAGATCGCTATGTCTATGATGAATCCTGTTAATACGAGAAGAGGAAATGTTTGAAAATTTTACCACTCCATTTAAATAACTTTTAAGTTTTAGAATTTTAGAAAGAAAAGTGTTAATCAATGTTTATTGGTAGGTTAATATTATATTTATAAAAATATATTTAATACATTTTTTAAATTTAATAAAATAATATATCAAATTTAAGAAAATTTTTTAAAATAGTGATCAAATAATAATTTTTTCCTATGCTGAATCCGTTTAGAAAATCTTGATGAAACATATATTACACCTATTTTGTGGAGGCCATGTAGAAATTTTAGTCATCATATAAATTTTTTTGTTAAAATATTTCGTAACTACTGTAATATAATTAATTAATTATAATTTTAAACTGTATAAAATTTAAAAAATATTATATAAAATTTATTATTTTAAGTGATAAACTTTTATATAATTTTATATTATAATTAAATAATTATATGATTATATAAAAAAATTATAAATGAAATGATCCTAAATACTACAAAAGTTATTGCACTTTTTTAAATTTATCACGTAAACTTATCATGTTATTATACTTACTTAAAAGTCTTAAAAATATTATTTTTTTAATTAAACTTATATTTTTACATTAAATCGCTAAATTTTGTTTAATAAATAAGACTTTGCAAATAAAAAAAAAAGTACTTTAAAGATTTAATTAAATAAACAAAACATAATATTTTAAAAATAAAAATAATAATTTATCAAAAAATTAAAAAATATATAATTTTTTTAATATTTTAGTCTTTTCTATACCTGAGTTAGTTATACAAATTTTTTTTAAAAAAAAATTATTTATTTTCGATCTAAGTTTAATTTGTAGACAGATTTTAATTTTTTAAAAAATATTAAAATATTTAAAAAATTAATTTTATATAAATATTTATATTTTTATTAAATAAATAATAAATACATTTAATTTTTCAAATTATAAAATTTCACACTTAAATTCAACTCAATTAGTGGAAAGAGACAAAGAAGGAGACAAAATTACTGAAGATATAACATTAACTATTGCAACAGCTACTCGGACTGCCTTTCCAAGGAGGACAGGTGGTGCAGATTCTTAAATGCATTTTCTGACAGTTGAGATAAAACCATAAATGACTAAATGTCAAAAAATGTCTAGAATATAAAAATATTTGAATTAATCGTTACATTTTTTTTCTTTTTTTGTAAATTAAATGCAGGGTCGTTAGGATTATTTTCTAATTTATTAAAACAATATATGAATTCTTTGATGTGAATGTTTTGAGCTAGACGCTACCTAAAGTACTAATAAACATACCACTCCAAGCTTGGTCTTGATCTGTTTGATGTGATCAAGAGAAAATGTCATTGTTGAAACTACAACTGGCTTGAACTCTACCCCAGGATCCCCAGATCTTATCGAAGTTCTATCATCTTCAAGATAACTGCTTTTCAAAAGGCTCCACCCGAAATCTGATACGGTGTTGAAGGCTGAGTATAAAACTTTAGGCATATTCCTGAAAATGCTGTTGTTACTCTTGCGGGAAACACTTGGGTCAGAACTAAGTGAAGGAAATGTCAATGGAACCGAAGGACTGTCAGCTCTTTGTAGACAGGAAAGTAGAGCACCCATGAGAGAATAGCCATCACCAAGCGCATGATGAAGTTTGAATATTAAATTACCAGCTGCATTGCTGGTCGGGTACCTAATGATATGGATATTCCATAGTGGCCGGCTTTGGGGGAGTTGTTCGATTGCTATCCTCGACACATAGTCGCTTAGATGCTTGTCATAAGACTCTGGTGATAATCCCGGGGGAAAAACAGGGATATTTACATGATCTTCCAGCTTGACTTCAACCTTCTTCCACTGCTTTGCTCCATTTTCATCTTTAACCTATTTCTCATGATCAGTTCAATAATTAGCACCGTTGAAATTGGAGTTGCATGTAAATAAAGTTGTCAATGAAGGCTAAAAAAGAAAGATTCTGGAATTTGACGGATCATTAAGAGATCTCTTTATTAGTAAAAAAAACCTTAAATACTAAGAAATATGCCAAATAGAACTTCCTTTGCTAAGTCTAACAGCTACCACTATAAATAAGCATATGAAAAAGAAAAAAGGCATCCTCTAAACACTTGAGTCAGTTTTCGGCCCCTGAGAGTTACAGCAAGTTAAAGTGTAACTAGCTCTAGGTCACCATTTCTGTCGAAATTCGAAGGTGGAGATCAGCAGCATATACTGGACCTTAACCCTTAATGACACGTGCAGAAGAACTCATTATATACCATGAGGGAGGAGAAGCGAGGATTAATAGGAAGGAAGACATCTTTCAGCAAAGTCATGGTTGGGGAATCATCGATAGGGGTTTCGGAGTCCAAAACAGCAAGAACGCTAATGGACAACACAGAGCTGTTGAAATACTGTCCAATGGGACTGACTGGCTCTGAACACTCACCTTCTTCTACATTGAAGTCCTTCATGTTTATATATTCGGATTCCACCAACAAGAACAAATGCTTGAAGCTTTTGTCTTTGCTCTATTTATCCAGTATATTTATAATAGATCCCATGTGATTCAAGCATTTAAGATATACAACGACCGGTGGTTGAATAATTTCCTTTTCAGCCTTTTTTAGTTACTGCTGGTGGATGAGCAATCATAAATGCCATGTTTCATCCATACATGGGCTAAATTTATTGACACAGCAATGTTATTAAAGGATGGTTCAGAAAATTGAAAATTATTTTTTGTATTAGGATTATTTATTATAAAAATAAGAATGTATATAATATTATTTATATGAATTAATAATTAAACTAAATTATATATGGTATGTTCAAGAGTTTTAATATTTCATTTATATTTGAACAGTTTATTAGCACTATTTTGGTATATGCATTCATTGGCTACATTTTTCTTTAGTTTGGTAACACATAAATAACAAATATAAAAAATTTATCAAAACGAATTTATAAATAAATAAATAAAATTAGGATTAATTTGATTATTATGTTAAATAATATTTAGTAAGTGCTCGACAATCAAATTTTTAGATCATATATGACGATCATTATTTATTAATGATTATTTTTTCATGCAAAATACTAAAATTTAATAAATTTTAGATCTAATATATATTTTAAATATGGAAATTAGTAACATTTAGTAAATATGTAAGTGATGAGATTTATAAATAACTTATAGTTAATTAAAAATAATACAGCTAAAAAACTAAAATTTAGATAACAAAAATATTATAAGCGTTACACATCCTTCCTTGGCTTAGAACAGTTATCTTAATATAACTGTCTATGAGTTTTTAATGAGTGATAAAATTATATATCGAATTTTGTCGGATTATATTTTTTAAAACTTTAGATTCATAGCAATATGCTTAATTATTATCCATTTATATTTTTGTACTTATTAATCACAAACAATCTCTATTAATAAAATTTATTATGATATTTTAAAATGAAAGAAAAATATTCTGAATGTTAAAATAAAATAAGTATTGCATTTAATTAACAAATACTATCATTAAAAGATGATCATTTAATAACTTATAGATTGATAAAAATTTCCTATTTCATATAAGTTTCTTTAATTTGGGTAAATTAGTATAATAAATAATTTTTAATATATACAATACAAATATGAAAAATGTTTTAAAATGACGAAAATAGTTATTGGTATTAATTATATTTTTAAATTATCATTATAAATATTTTTAATTAATTTATAATATTTATCCAATTTATAATTAACTTCATTAAAAGTCTTTTATTAAATATATTTATTTGATAATAAATAAAAAATATTAACTTTTACATTAAATTAATTTATTTCAGAGTTTTAACATTTCATTTACCTTAAATTATAAATAAATATGTTTGTTAATAAATAGAAGAAGTTAAAATTTAACTTTTTGTTTTTATAAATTTTAATTTAATTAAAATTAAAAATTTATAAATTTAAACATTAAATAAAATTTACATGTTAATATATTTATTAATTTTAATTATTTATAAAATATATAACTACATATTTTAAAGAAATAAAATAACTAAGTATTCACCTTTATCATATTTGAAAATAAATACTAATAAATAAAAAATATAATCACTAATTTGTAGTAGTTTCTTCATTTATATATTTTTAATTAAATATTATAATAATAATTAAATATAAAATAAGTAATAACACAATAATACTATTATACCATAGTAATATATATATATATATATGTATATATATATTTCGATACCAAAAGAGTTCAATTTGTACATTTACTTGGGACTCGCATAGGTCTCGTTTTACGCGGCTTCTATTCTCAATAAAATTTAATGAACGCTAAAAAAAAAAAAAAAGCTTTTTTTAGGTAATTAAGATTAACGATATGAAGTAAAAAAATCTTACTTTCTCTTTTTTTAAAACTTTTATGAAAATTAAATTACGGCATATTCATTGTCTAAATGGCTTGGAAAAATATAATAAAATTTTAATTAATGAAATTTTTATTTTTTAAAAAAATATATAATTATATCTTCATTTATATTATTATTAATACAAGAAAAATATTCAAGTGATATGATATTTTTCATCTTCCACCTCAATAAGATGAAATGAGTTCCAAAACCCCTTCAAATATAAACGATGATCAAACAAAGGCCACTCATTTAACAAGCTCAACTCTTGGTCCAAACATATGTCACTGTCATGACAGAACCGATTGACTTTCTATGCCTCCCAGCTGAGCTATACTAATGATGGATCAAAACTGATGAATTAACTTGGGAGAATTCTAAAAATATGTATAATTATTAAAAAATAAAAGTAAAAAAATTAATTTAAAAATAATTAATATTATTAATAAAGAGAGTATAATTATTATTTTATCTTCATTTTTTACCTCAGTTGTTAGTAAGGAATCGACCCCTACCAAAATTAATAAAATATGTCTTAAATTATTATATATATATGATAATATATTAAAAATACTATTTAAAGATAAAAAATATTAAAAATATTTTTTATTAAATCTTTAATTCATAAAATAAAAAATATATTAAATCTTGGATAATAAAATAATCTAAAATTATATTAAATTTTAATTATTATTTAAAAACAATAAAAATAAAAATATTTTAAATTAAATCATAAATTATTATATAAAAATAATAAAAAATAAAAATATTTTGTATTATATTTTGATTACTAGTTAAAAATAATAAAAATTAAATATAATTTATATATTATTGCATATTATTATATAATACATGCTATATATTATATATATATAACATATTATATATATATAATATTTTATATATGTAAATGGGGGGGGGGCCATACACACACGTATGTATATTGTGGGGGAGCCGGTTCCATTCTAAGGAAACCGACTCCCTTTTTTATATTATGTATAATATATATTTTATGTATTTATAAATTAAATATATTTATAATAATATGAATTATTATATATTTATACATTATATATTATATATAATTTGTAAATTATGTTTATTAAAATATTATTTATAAACTAATAAAAATTAAAAAATATTTTATATTAAAATTTAAATTATTTTTAAAAAATTAAAATAATATATAAATTATATATAATATTAAATTACACAAATTATATATTATATATATTATATATCACATATCTAATATAATATACAATTAAATGTACAGTTGGCTTCTAATGAATGTACAAGATTATAAAACCGATCCTAAGCTATACCGTATAACCATAAAACAAGTGAAAATGTTCAAGGGCAATTTTGCACATTCTTTGGACACCAAGTACTCACATCAAGTACGTACATTAGAAGCTAGTTGTACATTTAGTTGTAAACAGTTGTACATTTAATTGTGATCAGTTGTATATTCATATATCCTCACATGTTACATCAAGTTATGCGTACTTACTAAGGACCCTTGCTGTTCCCTCACGAATCTAATGCGTAAGTGCATTTTGTAGTGTGCATACCACATAATTGGTGTACATTACTCGTGAAATGTACACTAATTGCATAATCTGTTGTGTGTATTACGTGATTTTCATGTATCTTGTCCAACGAATACGCACAATTGCTCTCAGACATTTTGACTTGTTTCATGAGTATATGGTGTAGCGTAGGATCGATTTTATGGTCTTGTATATTCATTATAAACTAGTTGTACATTTAGTTGTGATTAGTTGTATATTTAATTATAATCAATTGTACATTTAGTTGTAATTAGTTGTACATTTGGAGGGAATTAGTCGTACATTCATATATCCTCACATGTACGTCAAGGCATGCATCCCTACTAAGGACTCTTGCTATTCCTTACATGAATACAATGTGTAAACACATTTCGTAATACGCATACCACGTATTTGGTGTACATTACTGGTGAAATGTACACTTATTACATAACTTATTGGGTGCATTGCGTGATTCTTATTTATCTTGTCCAACGAATGCGAACAATTGTTCTCGAACATTTTCACTTATTTCATAGGTATACGGTGTAGCGTAGGATCGATTTTATGGTCTTGTACATTCATTAGAAGCTAGTTGTTCATTTAGTTGTAATCAGTTATCTATTTAGTTGTAATTAGTTCTACATTTAGTTAGAATCAGTTGTATATTCATATATCCTCTCGTGTACATCAAGGCATGCGTACCTACTAAGGACTATTGCTGTTCCTTACACGAATCCAATGTGTAAGCGCATTTCGTAATGCGCACTCCACGTACTTGGTGTACATTACTAGTAAAATGTACACTTATTACATAACTGATTGTGTGTATTACGTGATTCTCATGTATCTTGTCCAATGAATGTGCACAATTACTCTCGGACTTTTTCACCTATTTTATGGGTATATAGTGCAGCATAGGATTGGTTTTATGGTCATGTACATCTATTAGAAGCTAGTTGTACATTTAGTTATAATCAATTATACATTTAGCTCTAATTAGTTGTACATTTAGTTAGAGTCAATCGTACATTTATATATCCTCACATATATATCAAGGTATGCATTCCTACTAGGGACTCTTATTGTTTCCTACACGAATCCAATGTGTAAGCGCATTACATGTATTTGGTGTTCATTACTAGTGAAATGTACACTAATTACATAATTTGTTGTGTGCTTTGCGTGATTCTCATGTACCTTGTCCAACAAATGTGCACAATTGCTCTTGGACATTTTCATTTATTTCATGGTTATACAGTGCAGCTTAAAATCGGTTTTATGGTCTTGTACATTCTTTAGAAGCTAGTTGTACTTTTAGTTTATATTATAGTATATTTATAATATTGTATATTATATTATTATATATTATATTATAATTTATATATCATATATAATTTATGTATGATTTATATTATATATAATCCATATTATTTTAATTTTTTAAAAAATAATTTAAAATTTAATATAAAATATATTTTAGTTTTATTATTTTATAAATAGTATTTTAATTTACATAATTTATATAATATGTATAATATATAATGTATATAATATATAATATATAAATATACAATAATTCATATTATTATAAATGTATTTAATATATAAATATATAAAATATATGTTATACATAATAAACAAAGGGGGAGTCGATTTCCTTACAATGGAACCGGCTCCCCCAAAATATATATATGTGTGTGGGGGGGGTAGAGGTTGGTTCCCCCCCATTTATAAATAAAATATGCATATTATATATATAATATATAGTATGTATTATATAATAATATATAATAATATATAAATTATTTTAAAATTTTATTATTTTTAACTAGTAATTCAAAATATAGTATAAAATATTTTTTATTTTTATTGTTTTTATATAATATTTTATTTTTATTCTTTTTAAATATTAATTAAGATTTAATATAATTCAAGATTATTTTATAATTTAAAATTTAATATATTTTTTATTTATGAATTAAAAATTTAATAAAAAATATTTTTAACCTTTTTTATCTTTAAATAGTATTTATAATATATTATAATTTTTATATATTATAATTTAATATATATTTTATAAATTTTGGTGAGGGTTCAGTTCCCTACACATGGAATCAATCCCTCTGAATTACTGTATGAGAAAAAGGCAGCCAGCAACTAAGGTAAAAAATTAGGTATCTTTTTATTAATAATTTTAATAATTATTTTTTTTTTTTGTGAAATTCTTATTTTTGCTCTCACTTTCTTTAATAATTATTGTTTCATTTCACCTCTTTCAAATTCTCCCAATTAACTTCAATGATTGATGAGGTTGTAATTTAGGCGAAGCTGCCCTAGATGAGATAATTTTTTTAATTTATATTTAATTTTTATTAAAGAAATAGTGTTTTCGTTTTCATTGAGGGTTGCTTGCCTTTAATCTTTTCTAATTTATAAACTTAATTCATATTTAAAATTAAAAATAAGGCAATCTGTCCTTTTCACTTTCTATATCAGAATTAAATTATTTCGAGGGTTAATCTTCAATATACTTTATTTTTGGATTTAAAAAATATATTATTACCTTTAGAAGAACAAAAAATTTAAAAATGAAAAAATGTTAAACATTGAAATATCTATTTATACATACATACATACTATGATTTGTGAGTCTTTTGAGACTATTTGTCATTTATACTTTTAAAATTATTATGATATTTTTTAATATATCAGAGATATATTTGTAATCTATATCTTTGAAACTATTTTGATATTTTTTAATATATGAGGAATATATTTTTAATCTAATAATTAAAATGACTTCTATATTTTTAGTATATTTTCAGACTATGCTAACACATGTCATTTTTTTTTTTTTTTGGTTTTCAGTTCATGGGCAGTGGGCTAGGAGAGAAAGGAGAAAGAAAGCGGAAAAAAAAAAAAAGCAAGAGAAGGAGAAAAAAATTATGAACGGATTTATATTATTTTTAAAATATTATAAATTTTTATTTGTTAACAATTTATGTTGTTTTATTTATATTTTTGTACATTCATTTATTCATATAGTGTTTATATAATTTTTTATATTGTGTTTTAATTATTTATTATATATGTCATATTTATGTTATTTTTATATGTTTAAAGTATTATAAATTTATATATAAAATTTTTACATTAGTTAGTCTTTTATGTATATTTAATACATTTATATATTCATGCCATATTTATATTATTTTTATGTCATATTTGTATCATGTCTTAATGTATCTTATGTTTAGAATGGTTGATCATTATGATTCAATTTAGGACTAACATATATATTACACGTATAAAAAATCAAATTTTATATATTTTAAAGAGGTTAATTTACATGAAAACTTACATATCTGATCTAATATTTAAATTCGACCTGCTTGATATAAATTTTATTTTATTAATTATTTTTATTTTAATTTTAAAAGTTTATTTAAATGGATTCATCCACGTGTTAACTTGAAGATTAGTTTAGGATTGATACTCGAGCAGTTCGGTGAAAAAGGTTTAAAAATATTTATTTTAATAATTATTTTAGTTTTTTTTAAATAATATATTTAAAGTGATTGATCCACATCTTGACTCATGGATCGATTTAAAATCCATATCAATTTTAAATAAATAAATATTATTTAAAAAATTAATTTTTTCTTAAAATTAATTAAAAATTTAAAATATTTAAAAATATCATTAATTATTTTATTTTTAAATAATATGTATAGAGTAATAGATCTACTCGGTAACTTCAAAATGATTAAAATTCATATTCAATTTTAAATACATATTTATTATTTAATAAAATTTATTTTATAATTAATTTTTTATTAATAATAAATAAAATTTATAAAATAAAAATATTTTCGACTCGTAACTCTAGTTAAATTAGAAAGACTAATCTTTTATATACATCATATAAATATTATTTTTATAATTTTAAAACTAATTTTAAAAAATAAATAAAACAAATAGAATATATTAATGGAAGCCACCCAACGAAAGCGACTTCCATGCACCATACTAAATTATAGCTTATATTATATTTTTTCTTTTGTTGACAAAATATAAAATAAACTAAGCACAGGTTCATTGCAAAATGAGCCCGTGAATCTGAGAGGCTGCCCAAAGCACAAAAGTATCCTGCGCGAGTACCCGAGGAACATGTGACAGGTTCATACAAGTATATATACTTATTAAAATTTTATTTCCAACTTTATAAAAAACTAAGCAATAATGATAAAAAATTACACGTTAATAATAATATTATAGATAAAGTTAAAAATAACTTATAATCAAAATAAGTTTATAGTCCATATAATGACATAAGTGAGTTTTAAAAAATACAAATTTAATTAATTTTAGTAAGATAAAAATGATATCAAACTTAATTATTCTCGTTATATATAATATAGATGTACTTAATATGTTGCATCTCTTACTAAAATTTTATAAATAGTTGATTATATGAAATTTTTAATTTTTAAATGTTAATTACTTTTAAATATACATAATATAAATCATATATATCAGACTACAATACAAATTTATTCAAAAAATTAAAAAAAAAAGTAACTATCAAAAATCAATTCATAATCTAAAGTGCCGGACTTCCTAAACGAACTAGCTATGCTATGAAAAGGTCATAATCGATTTACAATCTAAAATATCTAATTTCCTAAACTATCCACATATAAATATGGAAAGGTCATAATCAATTCACAATCATATATATCAGGCTATAATACAAATTTATTCAAAAAAAAATGTAACTATCAAACTTAGTTCACCATGTAAGTATCTAACTAAACCTGCTCATGGGTCGGGTTAGACCGAATTTGAGCCAGGCTTAAGCATAGTATTAACATTAAATATGCTTGCTTAAGCCCAGCCCAGCTTGAAATATAGAACTCAAATTTTGCCTAAGCCGGCCCATATTTATAAATAAATAGTCCAAGCCCATTTAAGCCCACCCATATTATATTTTTATAATTTATTTTTTAAAAAATATTTTTTTTTAACTTTAATCTTTATTAATTTAATAATTTTTTTATTAAGTTTATAAAAATAAATAATTTGACTTAATTTTAAAATTTATACTATAATATTATGTATATTTATTGTCTATATGACAAAAATTGTATAATACATAAAATATAAAATAAATATGTATACAATGTAATAGTAAATGGGTGGGCCAGGCCGAACTCGGGCTTTGAAAGTTGAACCCAAGGCTTGACTAATTTTTTAATCGAGTCTAATTTTTTATCTAAGCCCATTTTTTGGGCCTAATATTTTTGTCCAAACCCTCCCAAATATCGGACGGGCCTTCGAGCTTGGACAGGTAGCTCAACCCTTGAGTAAGTCTATATCTAACTTCCTAAAGGCCTAAAATATTAATAAAAAAAATCCTAAACTTTATCACTTTATTTAGATAAATTCTTGTATTTTTATATTAATTTTTATCTTTTAATTTATACCTAAATAAACTTTTTTCTTGGCCAATCAATCGAAATTTCTTCATGAAAGAACAAAGTTACAATGCCTAAAAGGAAGCCAACAAGCTTTACCGCTTATTACAATCTCATTCAACATTAAAACCAATCTACACTATAAGTTGAATGGCTCGTTACAAACTCATTCAAACATAATAACCAACTAAAAGATCATAGCATACCTGCACATTGTAGGGCGCTAAATATTGCGTACATGAACAAACTGTTAAATTATTCGAATCTGAATAAATAAATTTGGTAGACAAAATACAATTAAAATTGATTTTATCAAATTAGAATAACCAAAGTTACACTGATCGAGTCAAGGTTTGGGATCTTTGACCTTCAGATGAAATTTGCATACCTCTCAGGTGCTTGACTATATCTGCAACTCGTCTCCTAAGCCTTCTTAATCATGTTACTAGTCAACAACACTTATCGACGATAACACCATGAACGAAAGTGTTTCTTTAATCTCTCTTAAAAAAAGATAACAAAGGTGATGAACATAGCATCGACAAAGAAGCAGGTGAAAATTCCATATTTTTTCTTTCTTTTTTCCCAAAAACAACCAAACGATTTTTTATTCTATTTTATCGAAAAAACTATTTTTAAATAGTTACAAAAAACTAGATATGATAGGGATAGCATTGTTAAATTTTTAAATTTAAATTGTTCAGTTAAAGGGATATCTTATCCAAACTAGATAAATTTTGGTTTAGTTGGGCTCAGAACACTAATGGGTTTGGCTCTAAAAACATGAAACCCACTTGATCTTTCGCCGAAGCCTAAGCTTATGTCCAACTCGGTTCATGCATGCACTAATAACAAATTTTTTCATCTTCAAGTGGGCATTATGAGAATAATTTCTCATTCACCATAGATATCAATCATGCAACGTATTTTTGCACCATATATCTACATTAAACAGTCTATATTTTGGTATACGTATTTTGTATTTATATAAATAATTTGGGCCATTGATATCCAACAATCCCCCACAGGAATAGAAATTATCTGAATAAGACAACAAACTGACTATGAGAAAGACTAACTTAAAGCTATTGCATTAGGATAGGTAGCTTTTGGCCTTGAAACTTCCATAATAACAACTATCAAACTTACTCGGCTAACTACCGAACTGGATGTTTTGAATTATTTAGCCTTTCTTATAAACCAAGACAATAGGTGTCACACAATCCTTTTTCAAACACCTTTGGTTCTCATGGTTGTGTTCATTATGATCTCGAACACTTTTGGTTTCAGAGAGTGCTCTAGAGAATTTGGCTTTATCATTTTTCATGGAAATAACCACGTTTCACACTCACATAAGTGATCACTTATGAAGAGTGTCCTGCAATACCCCGCTTGATTTTATTAAGCTATAAAAATCATTAAAGCATAGCTTAACCTAACACATTTGCAGGCAACACTGATTCACCATAAGAATGGTGAAAGTTTTTTTAAGTGCTTACACTAAGTTAACAGAAATTTGTTTTCCCTTTGAACCTAGCTCTTAGGATCTCCAGTTAACTAGGTCAGGTTGATATTATGTAACTTTTAATTTATAGGCTCAAGTCTCATTCCCCTTGATGATTTATAGACTTGCTCTTTTGTTAAACCTTTCGTAAATGGATCGGTGATATTATCATTTGATTTCACATAATCAATAGAGATAATCCCATTTAGGAGCAATTATCTCATGGAATTATGTCTTCGATGAATATGTCAAGATTTATCGTAATACAAACAACTCAATACCCTGCTAATTATAGATTGACTATCACAATGTATACATATTACTGGCACAGGTTTTGGCTACATGGAATATCTTGTAAAAAATTTTAAAGCCACTCTGCTTCTTCTCTAGCTTTATCTAAAGTAATAAAGTCATATTCCATTGTGGATCTAGGTATACACGTTTGTTTAGAAGATTTCCAGGACACTGCAACTCTTTTGATAGTCAAGACAAATTCGTTAGTGGATTTTGAGTCTTTAGGATTAGATTTCCAATTTGCATAATTGTATCCTTCAAGTATAGTCGAATATCTTGTATTAATGCAATTCATAATTTGAGGGTCTTATAAGCCGAATATCTTAGATATCTAATACCTTTATGATCACTTTCTAGTGATCCAGTCTCAGATTACTTGTAAATCTACTCAGTTTGCCTACTAAGTAAACTATGCCTGGTCTTATACAATTCATCATATACATTAAGATACCAATTATATGAGATTATTCAACTTGAGATACTGCATCACCAGTATTTTTTTTTAATTATAAATTTATATATGGATGTTTTGGCTATATTGGTATCATCCTTATTAAACTTCTTAAGGATCTTATTAACATAATGATCTTGATTTAATGCTAAGCCATCTTGTGATTTAGAAAGTATAATTCTAAAATCACATCTGCTATGCCCACATCTTTCATATCAAAGTTACTAGTCAGTGCTGATTTGGTAGCTCTAATGATCTCATCATTATTAACAATGACATACCCCTTATCCATGTACTTTATGTATACACATTTGTAGCATTCACTAACGTGAAACCTATTTGACAACATTTTTTGGTCAAATTTTTGATGCCATAATTTCGGCACTTACTTTAAATCATATAATGATTTAACAAGCCTATACACTTTCCTTTCCTCATTATAAACTACTAATCATTCGAGTTGTTTTATGTAGATTTTTTTCATCTAATTCTCTATTCAGGAAATTAATCTTAACATCCATTTGTTGTATCTCAAGATCTTTAAGATTAGCTATAGCTATTAACATCCAAATGGATGTTATTCTCATAATTGGTGAGTACGTATAGAAGTAACCAAGTTTTTCCTTTTACTTATATCCTTTTATTACAAGTCATGCTACTTATTTATAAATACATCTACCTTCATCTTCCTCTTAAATATCTATTTGGATCCTAATAGCTTTTGCTCATGAGTAAGATCCATCAGTTCCTATGTATGATTTTTGCATGATAAATTATATTTTATTGTTAACTGCCTCTTTCTAGAATGGTGCTTCTGAAGATGACATAGCCTCTTTACACGTTTTAGGTTCGTTGTCTAACAAATATGTTAAAAAATCCAAACTATGAGTAGCTGATACTTTAGCCCATGTACTCTTTTGAGGTTCTATTCGTTCCTCCTTATCCACTTACGAATCACTACTTAAGTCCTTGTGGGCTCTTTTCATAGTCTTATTTTTTTGTGTTCCCTTATATGGAAATACATCATCAAAAAATGAAGCATTCCTTGATTCAATAATCATATTAACATGAATTTCAGGAATGTTCGAGTTATACAGAAGAAAATGATAAAGACACTATTATTTGCATATCCAATGAATATATAATCTATATTCTTGGTTCGATCTTGACTCTATAGTCTTGGTTCGATCTTGACCCTTTTATGCAAAGAAACCACTTCTTTAGCAAGACACCCTTACACTTTCATGTATTTATTGGAATGCCTTTAACTTCCATAACTCATGTAGTGTATTGTCTGATTTCTTGTGATTTAATATATAATTGGATGTTAATATAGCTTTCCCCCACAAGTTCTGAGGTAACCCTGAGCTTATTAATAAGGCGTTCATCATATCTTTCAATATAAGATTTTTGCACTTTATAATACAATTTTATTGAGCAAACTAAGAAGTAGCAGTTTGATGGATAATTTCACGGCTTGCAAAGAACTCATTAAATGATGCATCGTATTTACAGCCTTCATCACTCCTATTTCCTTAATCTTATTGCTTAGTTGATTTTTAACCTTAAGAGTTTAAAGGTTTCTAGGCTTCTAAGGCTTCATCTTTACTTTTTAGCAAATAGATGTAACAATGTCTCATGTTATATCAATAAAAGTAATAAAATACTTTTTACCACGTCTAATTTGCACGAACTTTAAATCACAAATATCTATCTAAATTAAATCTAAAGGTTTGCTCCATTTTTCTATTAAATAAAAAGAAGCGCTAGCAAATTTGGATTCCAAAAACTCTCACAGTTGTAACTTTTATTAATCCCAATTTTTGGAAGCAAATCCAAATTGCTAATCCTTTACAAGGTCCTATAATTCACGTGGCCTAATCTATCATGCCATAGATTAGAAGACTCAAGCAAATAAGCCGAAGAACTTGTTTTAGTTATCTTGTCGTTCTTCATTGCATCACTTATTACATTAAGCTTAAAAAGCCCATCATGTTGATAGCCTTTCTCAATAAAGATACCACATTTAGAGAGTAAAAATTTATCATATTCAAAAGTTAACCTAAATTTGTTCTTGCTTAATAGTGAGTCGGATACCAAATTCTTACAGATTTCAGGGGCATGAGCAATATCGTTCAAGGTTAGCTCTTTCTCGAATGTCATCTTGAGCACCACCTTCCTATGGCCTCGCATTTTTGCACACTAATGAGTTTCTCATAAATAACTGCTTATCATGAGCAGTTTTCTTACTTGGAGAAATTCTCCCTATCAAAACACATGTGAAAGTGACACCAATATCAATCAACCAAGTCATTAGGTTTTCCACTATGTTCACTTCTATCACAACAATGACTAGTTTAACCTTGTTATTGTTTTATAGACAAAATCTAGCATGGTGTCTAAGCTTACTGCATTCAAACCAAATACCCTTGAACTTATTGACATTGACTTTTTTATTGCCTTAAAAAAAAACTAGAAACAACTTATTTCCTCTTTCGTAAATGTTCGATAACATTCGCCTCAGCATTCATAGTTTGAATACTTTCTTTTTTATCAAAATCACAAATATCCTTCTCGATTTATAACTAAATCACAATTTTTAAGTCTACCATCTTAAAGTCTAAAAATCAACCATTAACGAATTTTTTAATGCCAATATCTTTAATTTTGTACTTCTTGTGCAAGGACTCCTACAAGTCTTTTGCTATCTTTGTCATACTATACACTTTGTATAGTGTGTTATCCAATCCATTGAGGATATAACTCTTGCATAGGAAATCTGGGTATTTCATACATCCATCGAGGCCACCTTGATATTATCCATTTCTCCTTTTTTGAGAACCGAGGCCTCCTCCATAAATAGTGAGTTAGATTCATATGGTTAAATGATGCAACATCTTTGCTGCCACTGTTTAGAGTTCACAATGCTAAACTTCTCGAGTCTCTCTTCTTGCATCACATATAGAGGTTGTTAGCTATATTAGCTTTGAATTAATCTTAGTTTTGATATAACTAAAACTTAAGCTTAATTAGCTTATGTTTAAATATTTTCAAGATTAGTATTTTTCCATGAAATATTTCATAAACACTTTGAAAAATACTAGAATGTGTTTTAACTTCTTCAAGCACTCAAAAATATGTTCTTAATACATATTTTTATATAAAACATTTTTGAGATAAGTTTTACATGTTTTAAAGTCATGAAAAACCTTTTAAAATTGATTTTCATGTGAATGTATCGATACACTATGTGTATGTATCGGTACATTATGTGTATGTATCGATACAATATTTGGCAGTAGCTAAATAACCTTAAATGCAGAAATCACTATTCATGTATCGAGATAGAGCATTCTGTATCAATACATGACTGTTCATGTATCGAGATAGAGTTTTTTGTATTGATATAGAACTGTTTAACAGTCATATTTTGGACCGTTAAACACAATATATCGATACCCACTTAATTGTATCGATATAGAGGCACAGTAAACAATGAGAAATGATATTTTGAAGGCTAAAATGGCTATTTACCTTCACCAAATGTTCCTAACGGCTAGAATCATGATCAAGGCTATAAATAAGCCACTCCAACACCTTCAGCAAGAAGAGAAACTAAAAGAATTGTGCAAAAAGTCCAACTTTTCATCTTTTCCATCACTTTCACTAAGTAGTTCATCTTTGTATAGGATTAATTCTTCCTATTTTTGTATTCTTCATTTTGTATCTTTAGATACA
>JBBYHM010000018.1:14418583-14430786 GCA_038381775.1 Adansonia rubrostipa | reverse complement strand
AGAATCTGTACATTCTCGTTCTCATCACATCGAGAGAGAAAAGTCTCGATCAAGAAGACATTTTTCAAGTCAGGAAAATATTTTAAGTCGTAGCACCCATAGATCCGGGAGGATCCCCTCCAGGGTACGTTGTAACAAGAATCAATGTATAGAGGTTTGGTCCTTTAACTCGACACCTACGTCCTCTTTTTGGTACTTTCTTACCAAGGTGATTCCTACAATTCACTAAGCAAATTGTTACCTTTAAAGCTAAGGTATAACCTTACACTACTGTCTTTTAAGGCTTAGATAGAACCTTTCAATTCCTTTGAGAATTATACCCCAAACTTTCAATTATTTTCACTCACTTTCACACAACCCCTTTTGTGATATGAAAGAAGTATTTTGGAAATAAATTGAACCTCTAGTAGGTAGATGTTTGCTGGAATTTAAGTACAAGATAAATGAGATACAAATAGGCTTGAAGAGTATAAATTTGATACAAATGGAAATAAAGAATTTGATGATTTTAAGCTTTTTGTTGTTCAACAATTCAGTGAAATCTATATCTCTACATCTTCAATTGTTTGGAACCTCCATTTATAGCTAGAAATTGATTCATAGACGTTGGGCATTTAATGTGGTAGTTGGAGAGCCATTGTGACTTTCATAAATGCTTGTTTCTGTTCAATCTAGCGCTATAGTATCGATACAATATCAATAGTATCGATACAGAAATAAAAAAAAGTGACCGTTACAGCTTGTTGTATCGATACAGGGATCTGAGTATCGATACTAAGCAAGCTGTATCCATACAGATACAATTGTATCGATACATTTGAGGGTTTCAGCCAAATCTTGGCTACTGCCAAGCCTTGTATCGATACAAATGGGGTGAGTATTGATACTAAGCAGCATGTATCGATACATACACACTTGTATCGAAATATTTGAGGGTTTCATCCAAACCTTGGCTATTACCAAGCCTTGTATCGATACACATGGGGTGAGTATTGATACTAAGCAGGCTATATCGATACATTCACACTTGTATCGATACATTTGAGGGTTTTTAAGCATAGTATCGACACATTTGTTCTTTGTCTCGATACCAACCTTCAAAAACATTTGCAAAATGATTTTTGTTGACTCAAACAAATCTAAAAAATTATTCTAAGTATAAATATACTTTTTAGAGCATATAATTTTTGACAAATTACAAACTTAGTATTTTTCAAGATTCTTTTCAGTTGAAACACAAATTCCAAGTTAAGTATTAATTTAACTTAAGTTGTTTGTTATATCAAAACCAAAATCAAAGTTAACATACCTGACCTAACTCATAAATATATTTAAATACTATGCAACTATTATAAACCATCAACAAATCCACCGAATGTATTATAACCTCTATAACCAATAAATAATTGGCCCGTTACCTAAACCCAAACCATTCACCAATTTATAAGTTATAACCAACGTTTCAATTAAACAAAAACAGGAAAACAATCATTAAATGACCGTTATCAAAAGCTAAAAAGAGTTGAGGCCTAGAAGAAAGCAATATTGTCATCAAATTAGCCCTCAAATAAGGCCAGTGAATAACAACTTAAAAGATTATTTTTAATTATAGCTCTGAGTTTATCAATCGATTGTCAAATGCCGATCAAAATTTTTTCCTTGATAGTGAAGCGAGAAAAGGAAACAGAAAAAAAGCAAATACATTTATGATACAACTCATATATTTTATGGATAACTATTTTTTAATATACTTATTTTTAATAATTAAGTATAATTATAATTTTATTAACATGTATTACAATACATCAATATATATATATATATAATTTTTAAAAATTTATACAAAAAGCGGGCAAAATGCTAGTAGAATATGGAAGTGCCCAACACAAATTTTGATATACAAAACTTAATAGAGGTTCTAATGGATGTATAAAATAAATAATAACTATTGACAATAATGGACTGGAAGCTGGAAAAAGCCATGTAAAACATCATTAGGTGTTTATAGGCAATCGCAAAGGATTATTGATTCCAAATCAATAGATTTTGTCATAGAAAGGAGCTATTATTGTAGATAAAGTTATCAAATTATGGTCCCGAATCAAGCTAAAAGAAAAAGGTCAAAGCCACCAGCAACGACTCACCTTAACACCATCGCAAATAAAAATATATAAAAAATGTTGTCCATATATATATATATATATATATGCATTTGGGTTAATATGTAAATTCACCTTTGAATTATACATACTATTTAACGATTCAATGCTTCAACCGGAAAAAGTTTTAAAATTAGATACTTAAATTTGTATTCTATCAATAAATTATTTTAATAGATTAATATAATTATATAAAATGCTGATGTTGTTGCTCATGTGCAGGTTAAATATTTTTCTATATGCTGACGTGATATTACCTAAAACATGACGATTTAATAATGACCAACTGAGCTACAATGTTTGTAACCATGTTAATCTATTGAATTAATTTACTTGATAAAATAAAATTTAAGTACCAATTATGATTTTTTTTAAATATCAAATAATTGAAAAGTTTATAATCCCAAACTAATCTGCATGCTAACTGCATGCATTTTCCAGTCCAAAAATATTTTATTCTTTTTCCAACATTAGCGATCCTAGGTTCCATCCAGGTATCAGGTTTGATCCTTTGCATCTGTAAGTTTGTGCAAATTAAATATAATAAAAAGTTTTCGATGCAACAGCATATTCTATTATTATTCTCTCACAATGTGTTTGCCAATTTACATTAATGCAAGATTCGTAGCAAATTGAGAAAAATGGTACCTATGGAATCAATTTTCACGTTCCCTTGGAAATTAACTCTAGGAGTTTCCTTTTTTGCTACAAAAAAAAAAACCCTAAAGAATTCGAGGTAATTAATGTACAAATTATTGTTGAAGTATTGGCATTGACAATCTTATAAATGACAAAAGACAATAAAATCCTTGATAATTATCGTTCATCGACAGCTATATATGAAAGACAATAGCATCCTGACACATTGATATCTCTACCAAAGTACTAGAAGTTTGTTTGAATATATTCGTGCTTATTTGGTGCTGACCAACCATATGGATGTACACGGTAAACTGGTAATAAATTCTTATTTTTTGTATTATCAAAAACAAATTCTTATATTTTGAACTATAATGTATAAATATATATAAACATATGCCATTAAACAAATTCACATATTATCTAAAGGTACTGTTCTTGTATTTTCTTGTGCGAGTCTTAAAATTTTAAAATTATAAATTATTTGATAAAATTATTATATATTTTTTTTGTTTTTTACAGGCATATTTATAAAAAATAAATAAAAGACAAAAAACACTAAATAAGAGAAAAAAATCAAAATATATTCAAAAGAAAAAAAAGAATACTGCTTCTTTTTTTTTTAATATTTTCTTTTCTCCTTGAGTCTCTGTTTTTTTAATCCAAAAATAACAAATTTTCAACTGAAATTTTCAAAATCAAATAAATATTGATTAAAAATGCTTAGATGTTGAAATATTTTTTCTCAAATTATTCTTAATGATATCCTTTCTCTAAAATATCAGGAAAGAAAATTTTGATAAAATAAACCCTCTTTTCTTTCCAACACCAATAGAGAACCAAATCTCATTTTCAACATGGAGATCTCAAATAACTTTCATTTACTAATAGATGATAGATTTGAGATTTTCTTTATTTTTTTTCCGATGAATTCAAGAATATGTTTTTCAGATGCCATTTGGCAAACGGGGACGCTAAGTGCTCTATATATTAATTTTGGATTCAATCACATCATCCTCATCTGCACGCGTTGCAAACGTAATTATTAGATAGTTAAAAATAATAATAAAAAAAAAAACTTAGATGTTTCTTCTGCGAAGTATCCTAGTCTATTTACTATGTCCCTTTCAACAATTTAATTTATATATATATATATATATAACCCAACCTCTTAAGGCTTCAAATGCTCTCGACCGCTGCGTTTTGACGACTTTTGCTATGTTTTTTTCCTTAACTTATATTCCTTGTAATATGGCTTCACTTTGCTGATTTCATATTTCGTTCCAGCTCAATATTATTTATTGGTACCAACAAGGGGAAAAAAAAAAAACTAGATTTCATGTTCTTTAAAATATTTTATACGAAATTTCCTGTTCTTGATTTTTGTTTTTTTTCTAAGTCAAAATTTTCTTTTATAAATACTCAAAGGGAAATTTCCTGCTATCGAGTTTTGTATTCATATATTGTACTGTTCAACAACAACAAAGCCCTTTGTTTGTATAAATAGTTAGGCGTCTTGAAGTACTTGAATAAATTATTAACCTGTTTTCTCAGACCCCAACAGGAGGAACAAATCATCAGCCGAGTCCAATGTCAAATTTGTTTCACCTTTTGTTTCGTCTTCTTATATGTTTATTTGTTCGTTTTGGGGTCGTAGTCGAGTCAGAGAGTGGCAGTGGACTGATGAAAAAAATTGCAGAAACGAAGAGCTTGGTGAATGTTGGAGTAATGCTCGATTTCAACTCACCAACTGGTTCCGCGGCGAATGTATGCATGCCCATGGCAGTCTCAGATTTCTATGATGCTCATCACGACTTCACAACGAGATTGGTTCTGCACCCTAGGGACTCGGATGATGTTCTTGGTGCTGCTTTTACAGGTTTCCCTTTTTAAATAATAATAATAATAACAATAAACAGCTTAATATAGTCTCAAGATTATTATTACTTCAAATTAAGATAAGCTCCAATCAACTAGCTACGCTAGGTGTGAGCCAATATGCCATACTAGTTGGTTGAGCTACATTTTGGAACAGGTCTTAGAACAGAAAATATATATCGATCGTTTCATTATTTCTAGATTGTGTAGTGTGACAGTTCTGATGAAATTGAAATAAAATTCTAAAATTATTGAAACAATTGTTCCAAATAGATATATAAGAAATGACTTCTAATGATCATCTATATCCGTACGAATTGCAGCTCTAGAGTTGATTGATAAGGAAGAAGTTAACGCTATCATTGGGCCCCAAAGATCAATGGAAGCCAGATTTGTGATAGATGTCGGCCAGAAAGCTCGAGTTCCCATTATTTCGTTTTCAGCCACAAGTCCCTCGCTCTCTACTACCCAAAACCGTTTCTTTGTTCGGACATGCCTGGATGACAGCAATCAAGCAAAAGCCATCGCGGCGATCGTTCAGGCATATGGATGGCACGAAGTAATCCTCATATATGAAGAGACCGAATATGGAAGCGGTGTAATTCCTTACCTAGCAGATGAATTTCAACAATTTGACATACGAGTGAGTTCCAGGTTTTCCATCTACCCAAACTCTGGTCAATTGAGGATCTTAAAAATGCTCAACAAGGTAATGGCTATGCAGACAAGAGTGATTGTGGTGCACATGAATTCTTCCTTAGGGTCTCAACTCTTTTCAATTGCAAAAGAAGCCGGCATGATTAGCGAAGGATACGCGTGGCTCATCACTGATGGACTATCAAGTTTGTTGGATCCCATGGGAGCAGAGGTCATTGGTTCAATGCAAGGTGTATTGGGTGTAAGGCCATACATACCGAATTCCAAAAGCCTTGAAAATTTCAAAAGGAAATGGAAAAGTGGGATTCACTCTAATTCTACCAAATTGAACATTTTTGCTTTTCGGGCATATGATACTGTTTGGGCACTAGCCAAGGCTGTTGAAATGGTTAGACATGAGAGCTCCAGTGTTATGGGACAAAATTATCACAGAAATACAAGTCAGTTTCCTGAAATAAAAGTCTCCAAAATAGGCCGTATGATCCGAAATAGGTTATTAGAAACCAAATTTATAGGCATCAGTGGAGATTTCAGTTTGGTCAGAGGACAGTTGCAATCTTCAGCTTTCGAAATCACCAACGTGGTAGATAACGAGGAAAAAGTTATTGGATATTGGACCCCTCGGAATGGATTGAGCGGGGAACTAGGAAAACCTGAAAAGGCAATATATTCAACGTCCATGAATGAACTTAAACCACCTATCTGGCCAGGAAACACGAAAGCTATACCCAGAGGTTGGACAACACCTGTTGGTGGTAAGAAGTTAAGGATTGGAGTCCCCGTGAAACCTGGCTTTGATGCATATTTGAAAGTGGAACAGGATCCTTACACCAATGAGTTCATCGTAACAGGGTTCTCTTACGATGTATTTCAGGAGGTATTAGCGCTTTTACCTTTTGCAGTTCCGCATAAGCTGATTCCTTTCCCCATTATTTCCAATAAAAGTGGAGGAACATACAATGAGCTCCTTTACCATGTCAAACGTCAGGTGCGTTGCCAATCTGTAGATATTGAACGATATTTTTTTTTTGGATATTTGGAGGTGTCAACAATCACTGGAATTAAAGATTCAGTATTTTAACAACAAATCACATGATTTTTTATCTATATCCATTTGCTTTAACACTAATAACCTATTTCTTCGTGGTCTTGTAGAAATTCGATGCAGCAGTGGGAGATATAACAATTCTAGCAAATCGGTCTCGCTATGTAGATTTCACATTGCCTTACCGGCAATCACATGTGTCAATGGTTGTGAAAATCAAAGATGATGAGAGAAAGAATATGTGGATATTCCTAAAGCCACTCAGTTGGGATCTTTGGTTAACCACAGGGGTAGCCTTTATCTGCACCGGTTTAGTAGTATGGATTTTGGAACACCGTATAAACAACGAGTTCAGAGGTCCCCCACAGCAACAAGTAGGAACAGTATTTTGGTTTTCCTTCTCAATTCTAGTGTTTGCTCATAGTAAGTAAAGTTTCTTCTGTCTAATTATAAATAAATTTAAGTTTTTTTTTTTTTTTTATCAAGCAAGCTCATCAGTCTTGAGTCTTGAACACATATACTTGAATGTGTTGCTTGGTTTCAGGAGAGAAGATAGTAAACAATTTGTCAAGATTTGTGCTGATTATATGGATCTTTGTGGTACTCATCCTCACCCAAAGTTACACCGCAAGTTTAGCCTCGATGTTGACCGTGCAACGTTTGCAACCTACAATAGTAGATGTCAATGAGCTAAAAAAGAACGGTGATTTTGTAGGATATGAAACCGGTTCCTTCGTGAAAGACCTTTTGGTAAACCAATTGTACTTCGATGAGTCTATGTTAAGGAACTATGGCACTGTTGAGGAGTTTGACGAAGCACTATCAAAGGGAAGCGGAAATGGTGGTGTTAGTGCAATTTTTGGTGCACAACATTGCGTTGAGCTTTTTCTTGCCAGGTATTGCGACAAATATATGACAGCAGGACCAAAGTACAAGACTGATGGACTTGGTTTCGTTAGTCTCTTTCAACCCTACTCTTATAAAAATGTTATTACAATTGTTAATCATATTTTAATTTCCATTTATTTAACAAAGAAAAACTTGATTTATCTTTGCTTAGGCCTTCCCACAAGGGTCACCTCTTGTCGCCTACATATCCAGGGCAATCTTGAGTGTGACTGAAAATAAATCAAAAATGGATGCCATGGAGCAAAAATATTTTTCACAACAAAATGCTTGTCAAAGAGATGAACGAACAGCGATTTCATCCGATAGTCTCAGCTTATACAGCTTCGGGGGTCTATTCATCATTACTGCAGTGGCTTCGGTGTGTTCACTCATCATTTACATCACTAAATTTCTACACTCTCATTGGACCACAGTGCACACCGCGAATCAAGACAGTTCAGTTTGGTCAAAAATTACTGAATTAGCAAGGAATTTTGATCTCCAATCTCCATACCCCGTGATTGTGAGAAATGTTAATGCAACCCGTACTTCACAAAGTGTTGGAGCTTTGGCTAGTGTCGAAAATACTCCAAGTCGCTCGAGGACTTCAAATGAAGGTGAACCTTATCTTGTTGTTGACAATATTACTCCAAGTAGATCAAATGAAGGTGCAGATAATGTTGTTGTTCCGAATATTACTCGGAGTTGCTCAAATTGATGATCAATATAACAATTATTTGTTGATTGACCAAAAAAGACTATTTTTTTTGTATTTTTTGTTTATAACCACCAATCAAGCCAGTGGAAGAATTTCGAATTAATAATACATGGTTTAGGCTAGGTTGTTAATTTTATAGTATTACTTTCTCTCTACGTCCTATTAGCTACATTATTAATTATTGATTTAAATTTTTTATGAATTAGAAAGTGTAATTGTTATTATTATCATGTTTAATTAAAAAAGAGCAAAATGATGTAAATTTAGACTGATTCAAACCCAAAAATAAAATCAATTCCATTTAAAGGTAAAATCATAAATTCAAACTTGTGATTTTTGAACTTCTGGAATGATGGATGATTAGCCATAAAAGGCTAATTATTGGTATGACAGTATGGTTGACAACGATCAAAGAGAGAAAAAGGAAGTCCAAAAAACTACTCAAGAAAAAGGAATTAAAAGATGACTAGAAACTATTTTCAAAAACAAATTCCGTCTGAGTTAAAAATAAATATTGTCGTAATTTGTTAAATATGAATTCAATCATTAGATTTAAAAGGTTGGTCTCGTCACTATTTTGTTAAGATTTGATTCGATCACTTCTATGAATCTATTGTTTTTAAGATTATCTTAAGCTTTAATAAGGCATTGTAAAAGAAATAAGTTCTGATCTTACGTTTTAAACTAGATTTGGGAGTTTGGTTATATGTGAGAAAGGATCGTCACTCCTACAACACCTTTCACAAAAAAAGTACCTAATTAGCCTTATGTTATGCTAAAGATCTATGGTTGAAAAGGTCTTTGATTCATTAATATAGTATTTAAGTATTGAAAATATTTTCTAAAGACTTTTCTATCATGCTGGTGCAATTTAAAAAAAAAAAAATTTCACTTTAAGAGTATTTAAGAGAATCCATTTGCTTCTTTGAAGTAACTCCATCATCAGATTTATTTTTATATTTTATATAAAAGTAGAGAGAACCTAAATTTTATTTACAACTTCTTGTTTATTCATTTTTAATCAAATTTAAATATTGAAGATTTTCTTCAAAGAATCCTCTATCATTCTGGTGAAATTTTAAAAAATATCTCCTTATCTTAAGAGCATTCGAAGAAATTTATTTGCTTAAAAATACTCTATCGTCGCATGTATTTTAATATTTTATGTGACGAAAAGCAAAGGGTTTAAATTCTAATAATGACACTTAATAACCTAATAGAGTAAATATTAATCTTTAATATAGAAAATTTCACCTAAATTTTTTATCATGCTAGTGAAATTTAAAATTTTTTTACAAGGCCAAACATTTATGACCTCCTAACGTTGCATGATCGAAAAAATTTTTGATTTATTCTCCTTTAGCGATTATTTAACATTACTCATAATTTTAACTTCTCTAGAAAAAAAAAAAAAAACTTACAATCCTGAACACTTGAAGTTTAATAATATAATAAATAAACAACAATTTAAAGAAGCGAAAAATCTATGTATAAAAAAATCAATAAGGTCAATGTAAGTAAATAAAAGGAATTAACATGGAAAAATTAACCAATAGCTTTAATGAATAAATAAATGAAATACATGATGAAATTACTAACAATTAGATAAATAAATAAATAAATAATCACATGAAAAGCTAATGAAATGAAATAAACAAAAAAGAACATACAAAGATAAATAAATGATAAAAGCTGGACTTATTCCAATTAAAACTTGGCAGTAAACGAGTTGCATCACCACCCAGAAAATTTCCTTTTCATTCTCCTTTCTCACGATTTGAATGACTCAAAAACAGTGGCCAAGAACCAAAATCGGAGCTACCCAGCTCCTAAAGCCGCCCGTGTTCCCTAGCCACCGAAATAATGCCTCCTCACTTTCACCCTCCAAATAGAAATTGGATCGCCGAAGATCTTCACACTTCATTTCAAAAATCTGTCAATATATATATATATATATATATATTTGTGTTTGATGCTTTTTTTTTCTGTGTCTTGATCAGAATTCTTGAATCCTATTTATAAGGAAGATTGGTAGATCAAATATTAAAAACTAAGATCAATCATCACTCTTCATTCCAAATTTATGGCTAACATAAGACAAAATTCCAAAATTTTAGCCCCTAATTTATTTCAGATTCCTCAATTTTAATCAACCATTGATTTTAGCTTCCAAGTAAATCTCTAAAATTCAACTTTGGATCTTTGATTTCAAATATGATATATTTTTTCTAAATCTACTGTTTTAGCTATTATTTTTTCTCAACTTTAAAAATTAAATTAAATTAAATTAAAAAAAAAAAAAAACAAAATTTGATTTCTTGCAATCCAACACCGATAAAAGTTTAGTTAATGGCCCAAAAAGGCCAACTTACCAATTCAAATTATGTAAGCTTTGTTTACAAATGTTTTTTAAAGTGACATTTCCTGTGTTTTGTAGTCAGTTTGTAATGTCCTTCCTAGTGAAATGTCCCATCTTGCAATAAAAATTCCCGAGTTAGCAACAGAAAGAAAAGGACGGAATACATCAAGCTCCCTCTTCATGGCTCCATTTTAAAGCTTCGATATCAGACGGTCATCAGGTAGGGTTCTATCATGTCAATTGAAAGGTGGTTAAAACAACTATTTTTACGTTTATTATGAATGCTTTTCTTGGTAAGGGTAGAGCTAGTTAGGTATTGGTAGTTATAACTTCAAAACTTGAGTAATTAGATAAACACACTAGACCAGTCAATTTTTATATAGCAGCAGCTCGGGGTTTGTTAGTCAGCTTAGACTCCATTCGATAGATATTATCCTCTTAATCAGTGTAATTTTATCCTAGACAAAAGTAGTGCAGTTATCTATTGGTCGTTCATGAAGCGGTCCATTCGTCTGGTAGGAAGCAAGAGAAGCTTGGTGGGCTTATTGTGAAGATGGACTTGGATAAAGCTTACAGTCGAATTAATTTGGACTTTCTTCGATCGATGGATATTGACGGACTTGGGGTTGCCTTCTATATTTTAATTACACTTTTTATATTCTGTGTTACATTCGCAAAAATGAATATCATGTGTGATGCTTCCTACTTTAAACCAAGAAGAGAACTTCGAGAGGAAATTTGCTTGCTTCCTATTTGTTTGTTTTATGCCTTCAAAAAATTATCTGATATGATTCACAATGTTGTTAATACTTATAGCTGGAAACAATCAGATTGGCTTGAAGGGGTACCACATTGTCTCATGTTTTCTTTTCACATTATCTTATTCTATTCAGTGAGGCTTCGGATGAGCAAAGTAGAGTGACGGTGAATTGTCTAAATACCTGTTGTTCTTTCTCTGGGCAAGAACTAAATTTTCAAAAGTTGAAAGTTTCTTATTTCTTCAAAGGTTTCGTTTGATTTGATAGCTATTATTAGAGAAACTTCTAGAATGTAACATTATTCTGATTTTGACTCGTATCTCGGTGACACCACTGCTTGGATAGGGCAACCAAATATTTCTGTCAATCTTTTTGAAAAAATTTAGATTAGTTTGGGTTCTTCGAAGCCAACTGACTTTCATTGGCAACGAGAACTACATTTGAGGCAATTGTTTACTAATAAAATTGCAACTTATAGTATGCAATCTATTTACTAATACAATTGCAACTTATAGTATGCAATCTACTAACACTACAGCAATTTAAAATTTTAGTGGTGTATCAGTAGCGGCAGTTATCTTAAAAACACTACCAGTTATTGTGTTTTTCTAATTGGAGCAACGTTTCTCCAACAGCAGTCATTAAAAATAATTTAGCAACGTTTGTTTAAAGAATATGTCACTAAATCATATAAATTGTTGGTGCTTACCCATTATAAATATAGCTAATTATTTCTCAAATTATATGGTTTTCATTTTGATTGACAAAAAGTTCACCACTATTTCTAGCAAGAACAAAGTAGCGTTTTAAGTAGTGCACTTGCTAGTGTTTATAAGCGTACAGTGTATCATAAGAGCTAACCTTGGTGAATCCAAGCCAAATTTTTTAGAGGTAACTTGAAGATTAGAAAACACTCGAGGAAATGCTTATCACCTTTCACTTTCATTTATGAGTTGAAAATGTTTACTAGGTGAGTATTGTTGTAACGTATTGAGTGTGAATCCAACATGCGAGACGTAAACGGATGAATTTTTTTTTTCTATTTTATTAATATTTTGAAATGGACTAAGTTTTTGGATTGAATAGCTCATCTAATTTAACC
>JBBYHM010000018.1:14406046-14418483 GCA_038381775.1 Adansonia rubrostipa | reverse complement strand
GTGTATTAATAATTATTATATTTTAATAATAAAAAATTAATTTTATAATAAATTATATATTTTTATTAGTAAAAAAATTAAATTTTATAATTTATGAAATAATAAAATTATATTGTAATAATAATATCAATTTTGAAATTATTTTAATAAAAAATAATTAAAAAATTAAAAAAATAAAACCCTTCAAGGGTTTAACTTTGATTGACGCTCACCACGTCAGGCTTCTTATGGAAAGCTCACCATCCCTAGAATTTTCCCAACAAACCAAGTGACGATTGGAGAGCTGACATTGAAGGCTTACAAAGTAATGATTGGAGCTTACAAGGACATATTTGAAAGAAAAAAAAAAAGGGGAAAGGGAGCATGTGAACTTCGTAAAGAAGATAACAGCTAAAACGAGTGCAGGGAAAGCAAAACCTGGCAATGAGGATAAAACAAGCAAGTTGACAAAACCATTTTGGCAAAAAGTTGCAACTAGCTGTTAGTCAACTTGCATTTATGTTTATGAACTATCATATGTTTATTTTTTTGTTCGTTCCTAGTAGTTACCTTATTTCATTGCAAACAAGCATTCGTGCTTGTACTTGTTGGCAGAGCAACAAGCATATTCTCGGGTTTGAAATTTTGAATTTCAAAAAATAAATTTAAATTTTAAAATAATATAAATTCTATGATAAAATACATTTAAATATAAAATTAAAGATTATTTTTTAAATTAATGGATACTTATTTAGTTATTTATTTAAAATACTTATAAATATTTGTAAATTTAAAATTCGTATTTTCATTTTTTAACCATATAATTATATTAAATCTTAATTAATATATAAACAATATAAGCATTTTATTATCATAATTTATATAATAAATGAAATTTAAATTTAAATTTTAAATTTTAAATTCATTAATGCAAATGTGTACGTTTTATTTATTTTTTCGATCTTTTTCTCAATTTCTGTTTAGAGCATTGTGATTATGAATGAATAAAAGAACCAATAACGAAGACGCTATTTTAGAACATTTTGGGTTATTTTTTAATGTCTTTCTCAATTTTCTGTTTCAATTACTATCGTTCTCACAATTTATAATTACAATAGTCTTCCATGCCAATTTATATAGCAGAGACGCAAATTTAGAGCATTGCGATTATGAATGAATGAAAGAGCCAATGACCGCCTTATCTCAAACTGACCAATTTAGACTAGACTCTTTCAACACACATTTTTCTCGTACAAAGTTAATATTTTCTCAAGAAAAAGAAAAAAAAAAAGAGATTCGCCTGCCAACTAAAATTTTTCTTTATATATATATATATATACACACACATATAAACACATGAAAGACAGCTAGCTATCCGAGAACAGGGGAAAATTAAATAATAATAATAATAATAATAATAATAATAATAATAATAATGTCAAGAAAAGTCGTCGGCAGGAACGCGTCCATCCCAAAAACACGCCGGTGGTAATACTAGACTCACAACACGGTCACATGTTAACCGCTCAACGATGCCCTCACCCCCTCTCTATTATCTCTCTTTATATAACTGCCCTTTTTTTTTCTTTCCCCTTCTCGGAAGGTTTTCTTTTTCTGAATCAATTTCTGAACTTGGGTTTTTCTAGCTTTTGGAAATTTCAGTGTAAAATATTTGTTCTTGGTGCTTAGTGTGATAAAGAAAAAAAAATACAACATGCATGGGAAAGAGATTCTTCACAAAATGAAGGTTAGTTGAAAGTTTGTTCCTTTTTGTTAATCTTTGATGTAATTTCTTTTCTACAAAAAAAAAAAAAAAGGGTTTCATTTCGTTTGATTCTTTGCTTTGTTCTATGTGTTTATTTTGTATTTGGTTCTATAGTTAATGCATAGAATCAGAGCAGCCTTTTTGGTGTTACAGTTGTTCTTTATTAACGTAATGAAGTTAAAGATTGTTATTTTGATGGTTTTTTGGGATGGTTTAGTGCAATTGTTTAATTGGGTTACGCTTATTCCATTTCAAAAGATTGCATCATGAGTTGAGAGTAGGGTATTAAGGAAATTTGGCATTCTAAGATATTCATCAAAGTTGTTGAGTCATTGGATGCTATTGCTTGAGAATCTGTGAATTGCGATGGGTTGTAAATCAAGCATTAACAAGCTAATGAGAGTAATAAATGTCCAGTAACTATGACGAAACCTTCATTTTTTTTTTAAGTGCTCGTGTCCGACAATTATTCAAATATAGGTACGGAGGTTGGTCCTCCAGATATATAGAAAACTGCTGCTCTTTGCTGCTATGAATGGAACCAATGCCTGAAAGAAATGTATTATCGGGTATTTATAAAATGCTCACATATGCATATGGCACCTGTGTCTTCCTAAGCCAAGCAAATGAGCCAGGATCCAACTCCAGCCATTTTCAGTACCCAGTGACCCATGGATTGGATAAAACATTTAACCTTCCTTTATCTCGTTCTCAGATACAAGACTAGTATTTTTTTGTTACCTCTCGTGGAATAGTTAATGGCATCTAAAACTCCATCTAAGCACTTTTTTTGTGCTTTTCTTTGTTCTGCCTTATTCGGATAAAGACATTTTTGTTTGTTTCTTGAAAGTGGGATATGCTATAATTCTTACATGCGATCTTATTTTTGTGCTATGCTTCTCTCAACGACAATGTTCATGCTGCTCCCAAATGATTTATTGCTTTTTCTATCTCATGAAACAAGGTGCAGAGTTTTCCTCTCAGGTGAAAAAAGAAAATATCTAGTGTGATATCAATAATATTGTAGCATAAATTTTCTTATAATTTTATCTGGCTCCTAAATCGACAGAGACTTTAGATACAATTAGATAATATCTAAACCTTTTGTTTCTAGTTTTTGAATTTTACAATGTTGTCTTTTTGTCGAATTATTTCTTCTGTGAAAGAAGGCTTACCAATCCAGATGTTAGTACACCATGCTTATTTCTGAGAGATGATTTTTAATCCTTGGAATTTATGACACTAGGCAAAGCTTATCGTAGAAAAAGAGCATATATTTTTGTTCAAAATTAAATTAAACGCTCAGGTAAGAGCTGAAGATACAGTGAAATAATTTGGCTCTTGCAATGAAAGCAAGCTTGAGTTGCTTGTGATCAAGTCACGATATGTTGTCTCCAAGCATGGTGAAATCTTGATCAGATGACTCATCTTTGTCTCGCTTTAGACTAAAATGAGATAAATCTGTGGCAAATCATTCTGAGTGGAATTCCTTCCTTTTTGAAGAATCGTGTGCTGGTAAATTACATAAGTCTTTAATGTTGTTTAACTGGGTGTGTTCTTTTCATCTGAAGGCTGGGCTATTTTCATCCGGAGCTGATACGGGGAAAGGGAAGAGCAAAATGTCAAAGCATATTACGCATGGTTTTCATTGCATGAAGGGGAAATCAAATCATGGCATGGAAGATTATGTAGTTTCTGAATTCAAAAAAAAAGATGATACCGAGTTAGGTTTATTTGCAATCTTTGATGGACATTCGGGCCACGATGTTGCAAAGTACTTGCAAAGCCATCTGTTTGATAACATCTTGAAAGAGGTGGAGATTAGTTTGATAATCAACATATGATTCTGTCACCGCCCTTGGATATATTAGTTCTTTCTGCAATTTACTAGCTGTTTAAAATTTTGCAGGATCTCTTATTTAACACATGTTTCGTAATTATTCACAGCATGACTTTTGGACTAAAACAGAGGATGCAATGAAAAGAGCTTATCACTCAACGGATGCTGAAATATTGGATAAAGCCAGGGTTCTAGGCAGAGGAGGCTCAACAGCCGTGACAGCAATACTTATCAATAGTCAGAAACTGTTTGTGGGAAACGTAGGAGATTCTCGGGCAGTTATATGCAGGAATGGTGAGGCAAAACAAATATCAGTTGATCATGAGCCAAGCAAGGAGAAGAGAATGATTGAGCAGCGTGGTGGTTTTGTATCAAACCTTCCAGGTAGCCGGAACATTTACTAGCAGTTCCGCTTTCACATGCCAAGAACTCAGTTTTGATGGTTTGATGTTCGACAACTTAATGTAGCTAGTGATTGGAATTTATTGGAAATATCTATGCCACTTAAGATTATATCAACCATGTGGTTTTACTAAACATGTGAATGATTTAGGAACTGCAACTGGCTTTTTTGGTATCTGGAAACTGGAACTGACATATATTATCTTATGCTCACAGGGGATGTTCCACGTGTTGATGGGCAGCTGGCTGTAGCAAGGGCATTTGGCGATAAGAGTTTAAAGTTACACCTTAGCTCAGAGCCAGATGTGACAGTGGATGTTATTGATGATGACACAGAGTTCATTATTCTGGCCAGCGATGGGATATGGAAGGTTATTTGCTTTACACTTCTAGTTCCATACTAAGGACAATTAGAGTTATTTAATTCAATTGAGATTCAAAGGTTTCTCACTCTTTTTCCAATCTCTTGGCAGGTCATGTCGAACCAAGAAGCAGTGGACACTATCAGAAACGTAAAGGATGCTCAATCAGCAGCAAAGCTCTTGGCAGAGGCAGCAATTTCTAAGAAGAGCAAGGATGACATCTCTTGCATTGTTGTAAGGTTCCGTTGATATTTCTTTCAATCAAGTACCATTCTTTTTCCGAATTAAGCAGAGAAAATTAATAGTTGAATATGTGTATACAATGCAAAGTTTTTCGCCCTCTTTATACCTATAGTTGGTGATTGTAGCAGCCTGCCATAAAATTGTTACATGTAAAATCGACTGAGCATTATAAAAATGATTGCTTAAATTGCCTGTAATCCTTTTTGATTTGTTGATGATGCTCAATGCCGTGTCGAAAATGACCATCCATCTATTGCATTTTATCACTCTTCTAGAACTGCTCCCATAAAACTTATCAAAACATTAGTATACATGCATAGAATATGAGATCTTTGGAAGAAATTGTACAACCTTTCTTCCAGTGACAAGACCTTTCGCAAATTGACTGGTGCATATTCCATGGAAGCCTTGTATTGAAGTAAACTCGTTCCTAACAGATGCAGGGTTCAACAATATTCTCCTTTGAAGCTCTCCATTGTTTGATATAAAGCTATTAGGAGCTTGAAAGCTGGTTGGAGGATTTAAGGATAAGGCTGATATGTTAAATATTTCAATGAGATATTTATTGAATTGAATTTTGCTAATTAAGCCCTCCCAATAAAAGCCTAAAACTAGACATATACGGTTTATACTGGTAGTTTCTGGACATATGGCAGCATCATCTTATTTCTGGCAGGGAATACTGATAATTCTGTTGGGTGTTGGACATTTGCCAGATTTAGTCTCGGCCTTGGCTTTAATTAGCTTCCAAACTGGCGACCTTATTTCTGATCTCATTTGCATTCGCAAGCCCCAGAAACCCATGGTATTCTGCTGTATGAGAAATGCCCAACTAAATAACCATCAAGTTGTTCGCTGTTATGTCAATTAAAAATGTACAAACAACGATGAGTTAAATGTATCCGAGTATTTATCCTTTTCATAGGGAAATAAGGGACTTCTTGGCAGCCCCACTTCTATAAACTTTCTCCAAGCTAGTCATTACTGTGTAGGTATTGATCATGCTTGTTTGTATCTATTTATATAATTTATATCGACCTATACATGTACATATTAAATTATATTGGTCGATACAAAATTTTAAAATTTTTAAAGAAAATTTCATTTTGATTATTTTAACCTATTCCTTTTACCTTGTTTAGTTAGGGTTTTTATCTTTGGTTTTTCATATTAATATTCTAATGTCTACCCTACCAACTAGCATGCCACTTATATTTGAACCAGTTAAAAATATCCTAAATGATATCTCAAAGATAATAAATAAATAGGCTATAAATGAACTAACCTCCAACCAATAGACTTCTGTTCATGTTCATTTTATTTATTTTTGAGTTTGCTCTTTGTTAAGAATTTTAAAATTGTGTTAAGCTGGTTCGTCTAAATTTTGGTATGTTCGAGTGGGTCTATTTAAATTAAATTGACTTGTTCACGAATATTAAATGAACATTCTCATGAACATATAATCGAATACGTTCACGAACATTTAAAAAGTTGTTAATGAGCGATAAACAAATTTAAAAAAATAAATATGTTTCTTAGTTTTAAATATAAGCAATAAAAAATAAATATTATTAATCATATTATAAATGAACTAAAACATAAATAATATTATTGCTTATAATCAAACAATAAGTGAGTTTTAAATAAGCTTTAAAGTATTTATTTAATGAGCTTTAAATGGTTTAAAAATAAGCTTATTCATGAATAAAGATAAACAGAAATCAAATCGTTCATTGAACACTTTGTTCATTTCTAGCCTTAATTAAATTAAAAATTAATCAATTATAGACTCTTAATTTTGTCTAGGACCCCTTTGTTCCCACATCCTTTTTTGGAGGTTCAACCTTGTTAATCTCGTAAAATTCAAAAGTCTCAAATAGCTCATGAATAAGACCAAAAACTCCATAGACTAATCGGGACAAACTTGGTTAACTTGAGTCAAACTCAATCAAATTTAGTCAAAATTGTCCAACTTAGGTCAAACCTAGTAAAAAGTTAAACTTAGCTAGAAAAAAAGTCAAACGACTTTAATTAAGCAAAAATTGATCAAAATAGTCAAAATCGAGACAAATCAATCAAAATAAAAAAAGTCAATATTTTTAAAAATAATTGGAAAAAGTCAACCCTTGATTAAGATGGGTCAAAGAAAAAAAATTAAATTAGGTCCAAAACACGCAATATAGCAAAATTTTCATTGCGATATGAAATTTTTAACAAAACTTTTTTTTATAAAAAATAAATTTTTAAATTAAACTTTAACAAATAGAATTTTTAACTATATTTTACGTATAGAATTTTAGAAAATTTCTCATGCATGAATTGTTATATAGAACTTTCAATTTAAACTTTAACCCATAGATTTTTCTTTTTAAAATTTCTATACATAAAATTTTGAAATTAATTTTTCTTTTTATTTATATAGGATTTTTTTCAATCAAACTCTTTACATCGACTTTTAATTGAAATTTGAAAATTCAATTTTATCTTTGCATGTGAAATGTTTAGTTAACCTTCTCAACTATGGAAATTTTAATTAAATTCCTATGTATTGAATTTTGTACAGGTTCTTTGATGAAGAAAGGAAACATCGCAAATAGATGAATGTAATATTATTGGGAGACTTCAGAGAGAAAGACTAGAGTAGACCTTAAAGCACCGAATGCAATAACAAGTGGTGGTTGGTAAACTAGAAGCAGTAGAAAATGGCAGTACAAAGCTAAATAGAATAGAGAAAAAGATTAGGAGCGGAGATATGTAGTGAGAGTTAACGGCAAGAGTTTTTATAAAATGCTAAACTCTTTAGAAGAGTTGAGAGAACTTTTATTGATAGGGCTTAGGAAAGGTGTTACAATATTTTTATTGATGGAATATGAGCACTATTATTGTATACTTAATATGTATAATGAAAGGTCATCAGTTATTTATAAGTATCTTCTGATAGTTTCATAAAAATATTTCTCCTAGCTAATTTACTATAATTCTATGCAAATTGAATTAAAAGAAACTCATTAAGCTTAGACTCTCATTTGGTTACATATAAATGCAAGGATGTGGCATCAAAGGATGTAGTTCCAGGTGTTCAGGGACAAAAGATAGGGGACAATTTATAATTTTGCCTAAATGTATCGATATATGATTCTTATGTATCGATACAATGTTCCAACGACCCAAAATTTCAAAATGTTCCCATTGATATCGATACAATGTGTAAATGTATTGATACATGAGTTTCTGTATTAATACATGAACTCATGTATTGATACTAGGCCATGCCAAAACCAAAACTTGCATTCTGTAAAGTAGATGTATCGATACACATCAACATGTATTGATACGATGTTTCATTGTATCAATACAATGTTTCATAGTATCGATACAATGATCATTGTATGGATATAATGTTCATCCATACAATGATCATTGTATCGACACATTCTAGGTTTTCTGGACCAAATGTATCGATACATTCTTCAATGTATCGATACATCAGGCTATTTTCCATGATCGAGGCATTTTTACTTGTCCACTATTGATCCAAAGCTCGATTTTAACTTGTTTTTGCATTAGAAAAGATCAAAACCCATATTAGATTATGAATTTGGACTTATAAATTAATCAAAACATTTTTTTGAAGTCTAAATTAGATCATAAAGGGTCAATGTCATATGATCACCCTACTCCTCTATTGTTTGTTGACAAAGATCACCATCAGCCACCCTACTTGCTGATATCTAATTTTAGCAATCAAACCAGCCACTCTATGTCTATCACATTGGCAGCAAATTGCTTCCTATAGCCACCCCAGAGCCATCAGCTGTCATAACTTTGTCCCCTTGAGAAACGGCTAACACCTCTAATTTAGCTCCAAAGCATTGGTATAAATAGGCCATTAATATCAAAGCAAGAAAAAAAGGTTTTTTCCAACCTGTTTCAGCTTTCCCAACTCATTCACACATAAAAAAAAAATAGAATCCCGTAGCCTTTCACTCAGCATCCAAAAATAGCCCCAAACACTTGCTCCCAGCCACTATACACTCTAAAAAATCATCCTCACCTATACCAGAATCGAAACCTTTCTTTTTCTCTCGTTTCTTGCTAATTAACAACAAGGAAAAGAAGGTAATTCAGGCCATATCTGCGGCTCCAACCACTTGACCAAGAATTGAAGCTTTGTTGGTATAACTTTCTACTTAATCACTTTTATTTTTTGTTTTTCAACATCTTTATCATTTAGTGAGCCTTTCATGCTTACATCACCCTCTTAGGATTCTCATGTGTCATTGTGGCTTTTGGTTGTGGTAGCTTAGGATTTAGATGTCTTGATTCCCCTTTTGATGTGCAAAGTGTCTTATTTCATCCTCATTATTTTTGACGGCTCTTATTCATGCATTTTATGCTACGTACATGCATCATGTTATGTTCAATCCATGCACAAATCCTTAACCTAGCATGTTTTAAGCACATTTATATGTTAACTTGCATTTTGTCATGAACCATTGTCATTTTCGGCATGCTTCACATCATAAAATGTGTGCATAATACTTTCTTTGTCAAGACCATTGGTAAAGTGAGCATCCCCATTCATGTTATGTGCCATCCCCTTGTATGTTCATTGTCTTCTCCTTATCTAAGTGTGTGTTTGATGGCTGTCAAAAACTGATTTTCAAAACCTCCTTAAGCCAAGCATGTTAACCTCAACCAATGAGGATTAACATGAACTTAGTATTTTCCTTAAAGTTAGAAAAAATTTTGGGGAAAATTAAGTTTTTTAAATCTAGAATCCTGATTAAACGAGCTTAAAACTTTTAATTTTCTAATGAAAATGGCGCTGCATTTATTCCTAAAATGTTTGCACCTTGTTTTTGAGTCGAAACCTTGAGTGGTATTATCAATGTATTGTTTCATTATCCCAAACTACTCCGGGGCTATGCAAATGAGTTCATGATGCTCATGCCACTCTTTCCCTTTAGTCATGGACGTTTGAATGTCAATGACCTAAGTTTGGACCCAAAAACACAAAGAAAAATAAAAAAATATCCCCTGCTTTGCTTTGTCCCCTGCTAGCAGCATAACTATTACGAATTGAAAAATTAGTTTAAGATCCCAAATGATTTTTCATGAATTTTTTGATATTTTTCTCTCAAAATGTGTCAAATTATCTCTAAAATGATGTCTTATTGACCCCTGGATCATTCCAGATGAGAGAGTATGATTTTTCAAATCTAAACTATCCAAAACCCGTGGAATCAGCAACATGTATTCTGATCGGGTTGTTTAAACCCACTAAATGATTTTTCCAAATCCTTCAAACCTTTTTCCTAAAAAATTCATGAAATTTCCTTTTTAGAAAGGTGTCGTTTGTAATTTTTCAATACCAAATGAGTCCGGGGTGATTTTTCAAATTTTAACACATCCTGTCCCTTATATGCTCTATCAGTAGTGTAATTAATCCAAACTTGAAAATTTTCCCCCCCAGAAAGTGATCTTTTAGGATATTGGGAATATTTTTAGATTGACTCTCATCGAGTTACCTTTCTAACGGTATCTTGTTCACCCTCTAAAACCTTCAAACCAATTTAGAATAAATTCAGAAAATGGGATAGCGCGATGCTGTCCCCTTATTTTCGGTTGTGGTCAAAATTGAGTTGTTTTTCTGAGCTTCGTCTCGAGACATTCGAATGTCACCAGATCACCCTGATTAGCCTTAAGAAGATGCTTTGACCTCCCATAGGCTCGCATCAAGGCACGTATTTTTTTTACATATTTACCATCATCATTCATAATAATTTCTTTTATAAAAAAATGTGAAAATGCTCTTTCATTTTTTAAATTACAAAGTTTTGTCAACTTAAGTTTTCCAACTCGACTTCTTTAAAGAGTGTCAGACATGTCACTTTTAGGGATACTCAAACCTCGACCTTTTGATGGGATACTCCAACCTCACTTTTTCAAAATTGTTAAGATTTAAAAATCTTCTTTTGTCAAAATTATTTGTCATCCTCGAGGATACTCCAACCTTGTCTTTCAACTACAATTAAATTTTTCTTGTTCTCAGATTTCTATGAATGTATCAAGAGTCAAGTCCATTTTTATTTTTAAAAAAAAAAACCTTATTCAACCAAGGAACCCAGATCCATCTCAAAAATTATCGATTCAGTTATTCCCAGATAATCGATGCTAATTGCGAGATAAATTCTAATTGTCCATCCCTTCTTTTTATCATTACATTGAATGGTTCATGTTATGTTACTTTATTCGTTGCCTTACTAACATGATTTCTTTGTGATGATTATTCGCATTGATATTTTCAAATCATTTCAAGTAAAATTGAAGGTGATGTTCTGTGTGGGTATCTCTCCAGTGCCCAAAATGGAATATTCCATTTTCAAAGTATAATCCAAAGGTCATTTTTATTAAAATTCCATTTTCAAAGTAAAATCCAAAGGTCATTTTTATTAACAATTTCTATATTCCCCATCTATCCGGGGTGTATATGAGATTAAATCTTTTCATCAAAACTTGGATTTGTATTTCTATAAAATTCATGCATTAAAAGAGGGTTATATGAAAATAGTGACGAGTTAAGATCGAAAGAATCAAAACTAAGATAAGACATAACTAGTAAGGTACCAATTTCGGGCGTCGCGAAAAGGTTCATGCCTCATCGTGCGTAACCAACTCCTGAACTCAAATGGCGAATCTTTGTACCACGCAGATGACGGGATTGATGTTTTGAGTTTCGTAACTTAAGACATAGGTTTTAATAGGCTTTCGCTCATGCCTAGCCTAAAATGAACGATGGAGACTCCAAGCGTTGGCCACTTTGTGATGGTCATTTGACACTAATAAGATGAGCGATTTGTCTTATGGTCCTTCTCACTGTATCACGAGTCGAGAATCCATATTTTCTCATTCTCATCACGTTGCATAGGAAAAGTCTAGGTCAAAAAGACATTTCCTAGTCAGAAAAATATTTTAAGTCGTATACATCCATAGATCCATGAGGATCCACCCCTGGGTATGTTGCTACAGCTTGGCAACTCCACTGGGGACTATATAGAGAGTTAGGCCAATAACTAGCTGTGTCTTACTAGGTTCTCGATTCCTTCTATCTTCAATCATTATTTAACTATGAACCTTTTTTTGTTTTGTCAACTAATCTATTGTTTGACATGATTGTCATGATTGTCTTATTTTCGAATAATCAATAGTTTAATAAAAATGGCAATACGAGAGTAAGCAAAAAGGTTTGATCGTTTCCCCGTCACACACCACGCACTTGCATGTGCATTAGAGTCCCGCCAAACTCAATGGCGAATATTAAAATTCATATAATATTATTGTTTGATTCACATTAAATTAGTTTTGGAAAATTGATTTATTTTCATGAGTTTTGAATTTTTTTCTTGAAATTCTCCTGTTTCCAAAATACGGAGTTTTCTATTCCGTAAATGTTTTCAGGATGATTTTTCTTGGTCTATAATTTTTAAAATTTATTAAATATTATTATTTAATTCACGTTAATTCAATTTACAAAAATTCATTCATTTTCATGAGTTTTGAATTTTTTTTCTTGAAATTCTTTTATTTTTTAAAATACGGAGTTTTTACTCCGTAAATGTTTTCGGGGTGATTTTTCTTGGTTATGATTTTTAAAATTCATAAAATATTATTATTTGATCCACATTAATTCAGTTTTCAGAAATTCATTCATTTTCATGAGTTTTGAATTTTTTTCCTTGAAATCTCTCTGTTTTCGAAATATAAAATTTTCTACTCCGTAAATGTTTTCGGGGTGATTTTTCTTGGTTTATGATTTTTAAAATTCATCAAATATTATTATTTG
>JBBYHM010000018.1:14347419-14405946 GCA_038381775.1 Adansonia rubrostipa | reverse complement strand
ACAACCAAAAGCCACAATAATGCATGATAATCCTAAGAGGGTGATGGAAACATGGAGAGCTCACTAAAATGATGAAAGAGCTAAAAAACAGAAAATGAAAGTGATAAAGTAGGAAGTTATGCTAATAAGACTTCAATCTTGGACAAATAGTTGGAGCAGCAGAGATGGCTTGAATATTTCTCTTTTCCTTTTTGTTAATAAGCCAGAAAAAGAGAGAAACAATGAGGTTTTGGTTCTAGTATGGATGATGGTGATTTTTAGAATGTGTAATGGTTGGGAATAAGTGTTTTGGGGCTGTTTTTGGGTGGTGAATGAAAAACTATGGGATTTGTTTTCTTGATGCATGAATGTCTTTTTGGAATCTGAAAATAAGCTAGAATCTAACCTTTTTAGCTGAGTTATAAGTGGCCTACTTATACCAGGATTTTGGAGCCAGATTGGAGGTTTTTTTGTTCATTTCTCAAGGGGGACAAAGGGATGTCAGCTTGATGGCTATAAAGTGGTTGTAGGGAGCAACTTGCTACCAATGTGATGGACATAGGGTCGGTAGTTTAAATGCTAAAATGATTTTCAAACAAGTAAAGTGGCTGATGGTGATCTTGGTCAACAAACTAAGGAGGAATAAGGTGATCATGTGACATTGACCTTTTTTATCTAATTTGGACCTCAAAAAAATGTTTTGATTAATTCAAAAGTCCAAATTTATGATTTGATATGGGTTTTGATCTTTTTTTATGCAAAGAAATGAGTTAAAATCGAGTTTTGGATCAATGGTGGATAAGTCAAAGATGCCCAGACCATGGAAAATGGCCTGTCTGTATCGATACATTGCAGAATGTATTGATACATTTGGTCCAAAACCTTAAGTGTATCGATACAATGAACATTGTATCGATACAATGAACCATTGTATCGATACAGTTCTTGACAAAATGCATGTTTCGATCTTGGCATAGCCTAGTATCGATACATGAGCCCTTGTATCGATACAGAAGCTCATGTATCAATACATTTACATGTTGTATTAATACAAATAAGGACATTTCAAATTTTTGGCACGTTAGAGCATTGTATCGATACATGAGAACCATGTATCGATATATTCATGCAAAATTATGAATTTTCTCATATTTTTTATCCCCGGACACCTTGAAATACATCCTTTGATGCCACATCTTTGCATTTATCTTTGATATGATCCATAGGCCTTCTTGACCTCCTCAAAATACTTTTTTGTCAAGCAATAATGCCAACGATCATTGCCCCCTCTCACGTCCATACATCGATTGCTAAAAAAAGCTCGAACAAAATAAGATATCTACAACACTGAAGTAAAACAAATTCAAGACCACATATTATTCAAAACATTTATTTCTAAGGTGAAGAAAATGAACTTGTAAAATTTTAAAAATAGATCAACAAGAACCAAAAGTAAAATTCACGAGCAGGATATTTGTAAGACTATAAAATTCAAAATTAATTTATAAAATTTACAGTTTGACACTTCATGGTAGAAAATGCCAATACATATTTTTCTTGAATATTTATGATTTTTTGGGGTGAGAATCGACGTAAAACCACACCCATGTTGGTAAAAATATTCGACCACCAATTTCCTGAGTTTTTTTTTTCATAAAAATCTTTGGAAATTCCTAAAAATAGGAAAATTAACTATGAGATCATCCTAGATGTAATTTTCAAATTTTGTAAAGAACTTGTCCAAAAACAAAAATTTTTCCTTTACTGATTTAGCTTTTTTACCCAAAAAAATGGATTTTTCCATCATGTGTATATATAGTTATTTACATATGACTGATTAAAAATACAAAAATGTGAAATAGCTCTGGTAGAAGTTGACCTCCATCAGAGTGGCTACTATGTTTCTGTTTTGAATACTTAAGACTTTCGGGGATAGATAGCTAGACGAAATTAGGTGTCTACATGGGCTGACTTGGCTAAAGCCTTTCCAAATCAATACCAACATGTGTCAGATTGGGCACCGGACTGACTTTTCTTGATGAATTTTGAGAAAAGGTCCACTATAAGTTTTAAGTAATATGCCCAAAAATGGAGAAAAAAAGCAGCCCTAGTACAGCCTCCCCTTGTAGAAAAAGAGATGATAATCACTTTCATTCACAACTTATGTGTTCCTCATTACAAGAAACTCATAGGAAATGCCACCAAGAAATTCGCAGACCTAGTCCTCTCTAGAGAAATGATTAACGCAGCCATTAAGAGTGGTAGAATGTCTACCAGGGAAGCATCTGGATCAAGTAAGAAGCCTATTACAGTAAGAAGAAGGAATAAGAGGCCAATGCCATAAATTATGCTAGCTCGTCTCAGCCAAAATGGCGTCAGATACCCGACCCTCACTACGCAAGCATGTTATATTCTTACCCTATCATAATACCCCATCAGCCAATTCATGCCATAACTTACAATCCATCCTTTGCAATCCCATTAAACCTACAATAAAGCTACCCTCCACAAGTTCACCAAAGTACCAATCAAACAACCAATAATGCACTTGGTAATCGAGGTGCAAATCAATAAAAACAACATTTTGATCCCATCCCTATGACCTATAAGGAACTCTACCAAACCTTGCGCTAAAATCATTTAGTGGCCCTAATCTATGTCCCAAAAAAAAAGCCACCATACGATAATGGTACAACCTTAATGCCTACTATGAATATCATGCTGGGGCAGCGAAGCATGACATAAGAATATCATATCTTTCAACGAAATGTGTAAAAATCTAATCAACTCAAAAGTCTTGCAATTCAGGATGAACCATGGATCAAATGTTACTACTAATCCTTTACCAAACCACACTGAGCCAACTGCAAACATGATCGGCATTAAAAACAAATATGAAGTCAAGATAAGCGTAGAGGATGTAAGAATGCCAATGTTCTTGGTCTGGCAGGCATTAATTTAGTTTGGATTGCTCAACGTAATAGAAAAATTGGAAGTCAATCTCGATAACTTCTGTGACTTCCACATAGTTGTAGGTCATACCATACAAACATGCAAGGAGTTTAGGTCCATGGTTCAAAGAATGATGAATGAAGGCCAGATAGAATTCTATCATCAAACGACACCTGATGCTGAATCTATCAACATGATAGAAAATGAAACCACACAATCATCTTACAAGAGAAATCGACCCCTCATCTTTATGGCAAGTCAAATCTCGAGGTCAATTTGTTTACACCAACACTAAAGTTAGTTATCAAGGTACCTAAACCATTCCCGTGTGAGAGCAACAAAGCTGTCCCATGGAAGTCCAAGAATCAGGTAGTGATGATCAGAGAACTAACTCCCATAACTGCTACAATCGAACCATCAGGAGTTAGTCATTTAACCTATAGTTGTAGGTGTTACACTCCCTCAACTCAAGAAAAACATAAGGTTGATGCATCTCTAAGCACCAGTACCACTTAAGCCCAAGCAAAAAATTTTGATCCCGAGAAAGTCAACGAAGTAGTGAGTGAAAAAGAAGCCATAGAGTTTCTCAAGTTCATCAAGCATAGTGAATACTGTATTGTAGACCAGTTAAGCAAACAACCCATAAGATTTTTATGCTATCTCTACTTTTTAATTCAAAGGTTCATCGAAATGCATTACTAAAGGTGTTAAACGAAGCATATGTGCCACCAGACGTCTCCATGGACAAATTGGATTGGCTAGTGAACAACATCACGATCGATAATTATATCTCCTTCACCGATGATGAGATCCCACTCAAAGGCAGAGGCAGTTATAAAGCTCCGCATATCATTACCCATTGTAAGGGACGTATTTTGCCCAAAGTACTAATAGACAATAGGTTGGCCCTTAATGTTATGCCCATAACTACATTAAGCAAACTCCTTGTTAATTAGTCCAACATTAAGAGTAGCCATACCATAGTCCGAGCTTTTGATGGAACATGTCACGGAGTAATTGGAAATATCATAATCCAGCTCTAGATAGGCCTTGTATATATGAAGTTGACTTTCAAGTTATGGATATTAACCCATCTTACAACTACCTATTAGGAAGGCCATGGATACACTCCGCCGGGGCCATCCCATCATTTCTCCATAAAAGCTCAAATTTGTGATAGATGACTAAGTAGTCACCATCGAGGATAAAGAATAACTGATCGCAACTGCTTTCACTGAAGAAATCTACATAGAGCCTAATGAAGATGTACTAGAGTCATCCTTCCAATCCTTCGAGTTCGTTAATGCAACATTTATGGAAAAAGGATTACCAATAGTTAAACCCCACCTATCAAAGAGTACCATTCGGGTTTAAAAATGACCATTGGCAAAGGTTCTCATGCTGGAAAAGGGCTTGGAAAGAATCTACAAGGGATGGTTGAACTCTACAGGTCACCGCTCAAGTCAACAAAAGAGGCTTGGGATTCAAGGCTAATGCACAATCAAGAAAGTAGTAGGAAATAACGATCTGCAACTAAAAGGTGACTTGATCATTGGGTTAAGATGGTGAATCAAAGCCAACAATGTTTTTGTCTCTCTATGGATATTTCGTTCAGGAGGACAAATCAATCCAAACTGACCAGAAGAGCAAAAGGCTAAAGATGTCTTGGTCATCTTAAACAGAGCACTTCACAACCTTTATCTCCAAGATATCGATCCTTCCACTAGGACCTGATTTTGATGATGGGTTTATAACGAAAACCCCTACACCTTTCCTGTCTTTTTTATGTAATGTCAAGAAAGGAAAACCTACCTACCCTCGCCCAAAAGCGTGTAGGTGTCCTATGTAATGGATATTTTTGTTAAACATTATAATGAAATGGCTTTGCATATATCATTCCATGTTGTGTGTCTACATCACTTTTCAACCTTTTTGTCTCCATTTTTATTCGAATCCCTTAGTTATGTGTGTGCCTTTTACAATGTTTATTTCTTCACCCTTTCAGGTATTCTGGCGACAATGATACAGATGTGCCTAATAGGTTGCTGAAGATCAATTTTGAACAGTCAATTTGGACTAGTAAAGTTGATCCTGAAGAAGATTTCAAAGAGAGCTCCATACCACCAGACCTCTTAAGATTAGTTAAGCAAGAGGGGAAGCAGATCATGCCCCATTAAGACCGAACAAAAGTTATAAATTAAGGTACTCAAGAGGATCAAAAGAAGGTTAAAATTGAAACCTTAATAAAGTCGACAACTACGACCAAGTTGATAGACCTACTCTAGTAATACCGGGATATATTCGCTTGGTCATGTCAAGACATGCTAGGACTAGACACTGATAGAGTGGTCTACAAGCTTCCCATCAAGCATGGATGCAAACTAATTCGACAAAAGTTAAAGAGGATGAAGCCGAAAATGGTCCTCAAAATGAAAGAGGAAGTCAAGAAGCGTTTTGATGCAGGTTTTATCAAAATAGCCAAATATCTAGAATGGGTAGCCAATATAGTCCCAGTCCAAAAAAAAAAGATGGCAAAGTACGAATGTGCATTGATTATTAGGATCTGAATTGAGTTTATCCCAAGGACAACTTTCCACTACCCTACATCAAAACTCTAGTAGACAACACACCTAAGAATTCTCTTTTCTCCTTCATGAATGGATTCTTGAGCTATAACCAGATTAACATAGTGCTTGAAGACATGGAGAAAACAACTTTTGTAGCCATGTAGGGGACATTTTGCTATAATGTCATCCCTTTCAAACTCAAAAATATCGGTGCAACATATCAACGGGCCATGGTGGCCCTATTTCATGACATGGTACACGAAGAAATTAAGGTCTACATGGATGACATGATTGCCAAGTCAACAAAAAAGGGTGAGCATGTCACAGACCTTTAAAAACTTTTTGAATAGCTACAAAAATTTCAGCTTAAATTGAATCCAGCTAAGTGTACCTTCAGAGTCACTTCAGGTAAGCTTGTAGGCTTTATAGTCAGTGAAAAAGGGATTAAAGTTAACCCAAAGCCATTCAAAATATGCCATCACCTTAAACCCAAAAGGAAATGGGAAACTTTTTGGGGAGACTAAACTATATTACTAGATTCATATCCCTACTCACTGACAAATGTGACCTCATCTTTCGGCTTCTTCATAAACAAAATTTGGGAGAGTCGAATGAGGCATGTCAAGAAGCCTTTGATAAAGTCAAACATTATCTGTCAAGCCTGCTAGTGTTGATACCATTGGTGCCTAGTAGACCTTTAATTCTTTACTTAGTAGTCTTTAACAAATCTATGGGTTGTGTATTAGGACAACATGATGAGTCGAGAAAAAAGGAACAAGTCATCTACAACTTAAGCAAAAAGTTCACGAAATATGAGTGCAACTACTCCGTAGTCGAAAAGTTATGTTGTGTTTTGGTATGGATAGCTAAGCGACTCAGGCAGTACATGCTGTATCACACCACATGGTTGATTGCAAGGCTTGATCCTATCAAGTATCTATGAGAAGCCCTTGCACTATCAGGAAGGCTAGCTAGATGGCAAGTAGAATATGACATTGCCTATGTCAGCTAAAAGGCCATCAAGGGTAATGTGATAGCTAACTTTTTGGCAAGTCAAGTGGCAAATGATTATGAACCCTTAAGTTTTGACTTCCCAGATGAAGATCTAATGTGCATTTTTAAAGATGAAAATGCCTTCAATAAAGATCGATCCTGGAAGATGTATTTTAACAAAGCATCAAATAGTCTAGGACATGGAATAAAGGTAATTTTGATGTCACTTGATAGGAGTCATTACCTGTTCACAGTAAGGCTAAATTTTGATTGCACAAATAATATCACAAAATATGAAGCTTGTGTCATGGTGCTTCAAGCAGCCATTGAAAGGAATGTCAAGACATTGTAGGTGTTTGTTGATTCGGCCCTAGTCATCCACTAATTGAAAGGGGAATATCAAACTTGCGACGCTAAGCTGATGCAATATAAGAAATCAAAACTTAAGAAAGAATTTTATAATATCAATTTTTGACACTTACCTCGAGAAGAGAACCAAATAATCGATGCTTTGGCTAGTTTGTCATCAATGTTTAAAGTTAACTAAGAATCAGACATTGCCCCCATCCATATGAGCATCTATACAACTCCAATTCATTGTTATAGTGTCAAAAAAGAGAAAGATGGCCCGCCATGGTACTCTGACATCCTTCGTTACATCAAGGATCAGTAATATCCCAAACATGCAACCAAGATGAATAAAAGGACTATTAGAAGGCTGGCTATGGGATTTGTTCTTGATGGAAAAATCTTATACAAGAAGAGTCATGATCAAGTATTGCTCAGATGCATCAACACTCCTAAAACCAAAAGGATCCTAAAAGAAGTTCATAAAGGGATTTGTGACACACATACTAATGGACATCAAATGGCCCAGCAAATCATGAGAGCTGGTTATTATTTGAGAGAGACTACATCAATTACGCCCAAAAATGCCATAAGTGTCAAATCTATGTGAACAAGATTAATGTCCCTCTAGCACCACTTTACGTCATGACGGCCCCGTGGCCCTTCTCTATGTGGGGTATGGATGTGATCAAGCTAATCACCCCTAAAGCTTCCAATGGGCATTGCTTCATATTGGTAGCAATTGACTATTTCACCAAATGAGTAGAGGCTGCCTCGTATGCTAATGTCACTAGATCGACCGTCTGTAAGTTTGTCAAGCAAGACATCATCTGTAGATATGGCCTTCCAAACCAAATCATAATAGATAATGCAAGCAACTTAAATAATAAAATAATGCAGGCGATCTGCTTTCAATTCAAGATCCAGCATTATAATTCACTCCCTTATCGCCTAAAGATGAATAGGGCAGTTGAGGCAGCCAACAAAAACATCCAAAAGAATAGTTGAAAAAATGGCTGAGACTTACAAAGACTAGCATGAGAAGCTATTCTTTGCACTTCACGCCTCTTGGATCTCGGTTCACACTTCCACAGGTGCTACCCTATTCTCTTTTGTCTATGGGATGGAAGTTGTATTACCTATCAAAATCAATATCCCTTCTTTCAGAGTCTTAATGGAAACCAAACTTGAAGAGGCTGAATGGGTCAAGAACATATATGATTAGCTCAAAATTATTGAAGAAAAATCATGAAAGCCATCTGCCATGGTTAAATGTATCAAAGACAGATGATTCGAGCCCATGATAAAAAGATGCACCCACGACAATTTCACCAAGGTGAATTGGTATTGAAGAAGATCCTCCCAAATCACAAAGATGCACGGGCAAGTGGACCCCCAATTAGGAAGGATCGTATGTCGTGAAGCAAGCCTTATCCGGAAGGGCCCTAATCTTGTCAGAAATGGACGGCAATGCCTTGTCTAACCTAGTCAACTCAAATTTCATCAAGAAATATTACAAATAGAAGGTGAAAACCTAAAAAACATCTTTAAAAAAAATAAAAAATAGAAAACAAAAAAAAGAGGGTCTAGATGAAAATCCAAATAGGGCATCTAGACAGCCAAGCCTACTACAGTTAAAAAAACTACAAAAGCAACTTGAGAAGATCAAATCTGATAGGGCATGAACTGAGAGCACCTAGAGGACAATGCATAGCAATCATAAAGATCTTCTGAAGATCAGCTCATGCTAGTCACATTCATTGCTCGAGAAATATCCTGAAAAGGATCTAAAGAACATCCATGTCATGATTGTCCGAGGCATCTTTCACCCAAAAGATCATTCTTCTGGCTAACCCTATCACTTGTTTGTCAAATAGTATACCGAGTTGTATCTTTTTATAGTCATGAATAAATATTATCTCGTTTCTTTTAACCCCTGTACAGTTCACATTGCACTCATTATTTAATTAATAGTGTTTGATAATCAACTAAAATATGCAAAAGACATCTCGATATTCATTGAAAGGAAAAGAAAAGCACAGGGAACTCTGCCTGCGCCTTAATTGTCAATATCATGAACTTATCACATCCAAATACTTTTTCGACATGACCATACACCAAACCAATTCTTGCTTTCATAAGCCATATCTCAAGACAAACCATTTCAAGCTAACCAAAAATCGATCTGTGCGTTCTATCTAAATCCTATTGAAACCATAGACATGAACCTAGTAAGTCACATAGTCACCAAATTGTTGATAATGCCTTTTAGTTGTCAGGAAAATGGTTGAGCCTCTCGAATCAGGAAATGCCATAATCCAAATTCTTGAAAATAGATTATTAACTCAATTATCAAAACATCACATCCCTAATGGAGCCAAGATAATTCACAATGGCTACCTCTTGTGATATATTTTATGTCCTATCCTCAGTGAAACTGGGACAACCTACAACCCCAATGGAATTAGGAAAATTCCAATCCCTAGTTGAACCAGGATGGATGCAATCCCTATTAGAGTCTGGATGACTTACAAGAAACTATGATTATCTCCCATATTAGACTTCACATCATGTAACCATCATAACATTTCATATCATGTACTCACATTACCATCACGCATCATTATTTTTAGAATATCACTTCAAGCCAGGTTTACTGAACCCCCAAGGAATTCTTGATAAGAACTTTAAGCTTCGCAAACCAAGTGTCATTTAGGTAATTTCTTTTCTTCTCATCACCTCATGTCAAAACCTTTTTTATCAAGAAACTACTGTCAAAATGCCACTGTCAAGAAATTATTGTCCAAAAATTATTGTCAAAAACTTTTGTTGAAAACATTCGTCAAAAGCTTTGTCAAGAATTTTGTCAAGAACTAGTGTCAAAACCCTTTCATCAAGAAATTTTGTCATAAACTTTTGTTAAGAAAAACTTGGATTAGAAGTTTTATCAAAAACTTTGTTAACACTTTTTTCAAAGCCCACAAGTCAGTGGCACCCTCTTCAAAGCCCAAAAGTCAGTAGCACCTTTTCAAAGCCCACAGTCAGTGGCACCCATTTTAGTTGCACCTTATTCAAAGCCCATAAGTCAGTGGCACTTTGTTCAAAGCCCATAAGTCAGTGGCACCTTGTTCAAAGCCCATAAGTCAGTGGTACCTTTTTAAAGCCCATAAGTCAGTGGTATCCTCTTCAAAGCCCACAAGTTAGCGGCACCTTTTTGAAGCCCACAAGTCGATGACATCTTTTTAAAGCCAACAAGTCAGTGGCACTCTTTTCAAAGCCTACAAGTTAGTAGCATATTTTCAAAGCCCACAAGTTAGTGGCACTTTTTTAAAGCCCACAAGTCAATGGCACCCTATTTAAAGCCCACAAGTCAGTGGCACCTTTCCAAAGCCCATAAGTCAATGGCACCTTTTTGAAGTCTGCAAGTCAGTGGCACCCCTTTTAAAGCCCATAATTCAGTGGCACCTTTTCGAAGCCTACAAGTCAGTGGCACTTTTTCAAAGTCTGCAAGTCAGTGGCACCCTTTTCAATGCCCACAAGTCAGTGGCACCATTTTAAAGCCCATAGAAGCTGGTTGTAGCTAGTCTGAGTTAAAGCTCACATAAGCTGGTGGCACCCGAGTCAAGACCTCAACAAGCTAGCGACACTCAGGTCTATGTCAAAACCCACACAAGTTGGCGGCTCCCACATCAAAGTCCACATTACTCTATACCTATCTAAGGGGGGCAAGCCTTAGAAAACCTAACACCCTAGTGGGGAAGGCAAACCCTACAAAATTTACTTAAACCTCCATCAGGGTCATTGCGAATAAACTGCACTTGTCACAGTGAAGTATTAATTAAAATTTATTTCTTTGCAGGTGTTCTAGGGAACACATTCCACCTCAGACAAAATAGTGCCTATTTGTCTTTACACTATTCCTGATTCTCAGCAACGGTCAAAGAAGGGCAGCTGTAGACACCTTATTTTATCCAAGCTAATTTTTAACAAGTTGGGGGACGATCACTGGGCGACTTGTCAACAGACAGAAAGGTATTTTTAAAGAGGTCAAGAATGCCTATGGATCATATTAAACAAATGCAAGGATATGGCATCAAATGACGTAGTTCCAGGTGTTCAAGGATAAAAGATAAGGGAAAATTTATAATTTTGCCTAAATGTATCGACACATGGTTCTCATGTATCGATACAATGCTCCAATGACCAAAAAATTTGAAATGTTCCCATCGGTATCGATACAATGTGTAAAAGTTTATGTATTGATACATGAACTCCTGTACCGATACTAGGCCATGCCAGAATCAAAACTTGCATTCTATAAAGTAGATGTATGATACACATCAACATGTATCGATACAATGTTCATTGTATCGATACATTCTGGGTTTTTTGGACCAAATGTATCGATACATTCTTTAATGTATTGATACATGCAGGCCATTTTCCATGATCGAGGCATTTTTAACTTGTCCACCATTGATCCAAAGCTTGATTTTAACTCATTTTTGCATCAAAAAAGATTAAAACCCATATCAGATTATGAATTTGGACTTATAAATTAATCAAAACATTTTTTTGAAGTCTAAATTAGATCATAAAGGGTCAATGTCATATGATCACTCTACTCCTCCCCTGTTTGTTGATGAACATCACCATCAGCCACCTTACTTGCTAGTATCTGAATTCAGCAATCAAACCAGTCACCCTATGTCCATCACATTGGTAGCAAATTGCTTCCTACAACCACCCTATAGCCATCAGCTGTTACAATTTTGTCCCATTAAGAAATGACCATAAACACCTCTAATTTAGCTCTAAAGTGTTGATATAAATAGGCCATTAATATCTCAGCAAAAAAAAAATTCTAGCTTATTTTAGCTTTCCCAACTTATTCACATATCAAAAATATAGAATCTTATAGCCCTTCACTCAGCATCCAAAAATAGCCCCAAACACTCACTCTCAGCCATTATACACTCTGAAAAATCATCCTCACCTATACCAAAATTGAAACCTTTCTTTTTCTCTCGTTTCTTGCTAATTAACAATAAGGAAAAGAGAGGAATTCAGGCCATCTCTGTTGCTCCAACCACTTGGCCAAAAATTAAAGCTTTGTTGGTATAACTTCCTACTCAATCATTTTTATTTTCTATTTTTGAGCATCTTTATCATTTAGTGAGCCTTTCATGCTTCCATCACCCTCTTAGGATTCTTATGTATTATTATGGCTTTTGGTTGTGGTAGCTTAGGATTTGGATGTCTTAATGCCCCTTTCAACGTGCAAAGTGTCTTATTTCATCCTTATTATTTTTGACAGCTCTTGTTCATGCATTTTATGCCATATCCGTGCATCATGTTATGCTCAATCCGTGCATAAATCCTTAGCCTAGTATGTTTCAAGCATGTTTATACGTTAACTTGTATTTTGTCATGAATCATTGTCATTTTCGGCATGCTTCACTTTATGAGATGTATGCATAACACTTTCTTTGTCAAGACCATTGGTAAAGGTAGCATCCCTATTCATGATGTGTGCCATCCCCTTATATGTTCATTGTCTTCTCCTTATCTAAGTGCATGTTTGATGGCTACCAAAAACTAATTTTCAAAACCTCCCTAAGCCAAGCATGTTAACCTCAGCCAATGAGGATTAATGTGAACTTAGTATTTTCCTTAAAGTTAGCAAAAAAATTAAAGGAAACTTAAGTTTTCCAAATTTAGAATCCTGATTAAACGAGCTCAAAACTTTTGATTTTTGGACAAAAATGGCCCTGCGCTTGTTCCCGAAATGTTTGTGCCTTGTTTTTGAGTCGAAACCTTGAGTGGTATGATCAACAGGTTGTTTCATTGTCCCAAACTACTCCAGGGTGCAAATGAGTTCATGATGCCCATGCCACTCTTGCCCTTTAGTCATGGATATTTGAATGTCAATGACCTAAGTTTGGACCCAAAAACACAAAAAAAAAAATCCCCTGCTTTGCTTTATCCCCTACTAGCAGCACAACTGTTGTGAATTAAAAAATTAATTTAAAATCCTAAGTAATTTTTGGTGAATTTTTTGATATGTTTATCTCAAAGTGTGTCAAATTATCTTTAAAACGATGTCTTATTCACTCTTGGATCATTCCGGATGAGAGAGTTATGATTTTTCAAATCTAAATTATCCAGAACCCCTAGAATCAGCAACATGTATTCTGATCGGGCTATTCATACCCACTAGATGATTTTTCCAAATTCTTCAAACATTTTTCTATAAGATTCATGAAATTCCTTTTTCAGAAAGGTATCGTTTGCAACTTTTCGATAACAAACGAGTCCAGGGTGATTTTTTAAATTTTGCACATCATGTCCCTCATATGCTCTACCAGTAGTGTAATTAATCTAAACTTAAAAATTTATTCCCCCAAAAAGTGATTTTTTGGGATATTGGGAATATTTTTAGATTAACCCTTATTGAGTTACCTTTCTAACGGTATCTTGTTCACCCTCTAAAACCTTCAAACCAATTTAAAATAAATTTAGAAATTAGGATAGCACGATGCTATCCTCTAATTTTCGATTATGGTCAAAATTGAGTTGTTTTCTCAAGCTTTGTCTTGAGACATTCGAATGTCACCATATCACCCTGATCAGCCACGAGAACATGCTTTGACCTCCTATAAGCTCGCATCAAGTCATGAATTTTTTTTACATCTTTACCATCCTTATTCACAATAATTTCTTTTATCAAAAAGCTTCAAAATGCTCACTTATTTTCTAAATCACAAAGTTTTGTCAACTTAAGTTTTTCAACTCGACTTCTTTGAATAGTGTCAGACATGTCACTTTTGGGGATACTCCAACCCCAAGCTTCTGAAGGGATACTCCAACCCCACTTTTTTAAAATTGTTAAGATTTAAAAATCTTTCTTTGTCAAAATTATTCGTCATCCTTGGGGATACTCCAACTCCATCTTTCCGAGGGGATACTCTAACTTTGTCTTTCAACTACAATTAAATTTTTCTTCTTCATGGATTTCCATGAACGTGTCAAAAGTCAAGCCTATTTTTATTTAAAAAAAACCTTATTCAGTCAAGGAACCCAGATCCGTCTGGAAAATTTCGATTTGGTTATTCCAAGATAATCAATGCCCATCGCGAGATAAATTCTAATGGTCCATCCCTTCTTTTTATCATTACATTAATGATTCATGTTATGTTACTTCATTCGTTGCCTCACTAACATGATTTCTTTGTGATGATTAGTCACAGTCATATTCTCAAATCATTTCAAGTAAAATTAAAGGTGATGTTCCGTATGGGTATCTCTCTAATGCCCAAAATAAAATATTTCATTTTCAAAGTAAAATCTAGAGGTCATTTTTATTAAAAATTTCTATATTCCCAATCTATCCGGGGCATTTATGAGATTAAATCTTTTCATCAAAACCTAGACTTGTATTTCTATAAAATTCAAGCATTTAAATAGGGTTATATCAAAATAGTAACAAGTTAAGATCGAAAGAATCAAAACTGAGATAAGACATAACTAGTAAGGTACCGATTTCGGGCGTCGTGAAGAGGTTTGTGCCTCATCATGTGTAACCAACTCCCAAACTCAAATGGCAAATCTTGTACCACACAGACCATGAGATTGGTGTTTTGAGTTTTGTAACTCAAGACATAGGTTTCAATAGGCATCCGGTCATGCCTAGCCCAAAATGATCTGTGGTGACTCCAAGCGTTGGCCACTTTGTGATGGTCATCCGAGACCAATAAGATGAGCGATTCGTCTTATGGTCCCCTCACTGTATCACGAGTCGAGAATTCATACTTTTTCATTCTCATCACGTTGCGAAGGAACAGTCTCGATTAAGAAGAGATTTCCTAGTTAGAACAATATTTTAAGTTATACACCCATAGATCTGCGAGGATCCACCTCGGGGTACGTTCGGACAGTATATTCCTATCTAACATGCAAATCAATTCATCCTAATAAATGAATATTAAACATATGTTATTAAATCCAGGTTTAAGGATAAAATTTCCTTTTCTAAGTTCATTAGAGTTACCAATTCAATATAATTAGTGGCCAATTAATTAGAAGTATTAAGAATAAGATTAAACAAAAAACTTAAATATCATTAAATCAAAAAAATAGAATATAATAATCCATATTGTATGTTGAGTTCTATTGCGACCCTAGAAAAATAAATTTAGTTCATGCTGATTAAATGAAACACAAAAAACTAGAGTTTCAACATTATAAACATTATAATAGATAACAAAAAGATTAAAGGAAAGAAAAAACTAAGAGTTGTCAAACCTTGTTCTTTAAGCTTTTGTAATCCTTCTTCAATTGCATAAGTCTTAGTGGCTGCTCACTTTTTCAAAAAATTAAAGAAAAAATAAAAGCTATAAATCATATGAAATATCCCTAATTTTAATTCGAAGAGTTTTTGGGTTTTGACCTACAAAAATATAAAAAGTATTTAAATAACTACGTAATTGAAATATAAGGAAAGCAAATAAAACTACTTTAAACTATTAAAAATAAATAAAATCTAAATAAAAAAATTTAAGACTTAGCTATTTTAATACACATAATGAGACTAAATAATTCTATTTTATAGAGTTATCATGATGATACATATAGTGATAGTAAAATTCTATATTGATTTGGATTTAAGCTTATAGTAGTTATTATTGTAATTCTAATTTTAATCTTTTCCCTATTTTTTCCGCTATGAATTTTTTATTTCTTTTCCTAATTTTGAATAATTATTTATTTTATATGACTTATTTATTATTATGATTTTTTACAATAAAATGGTTGAATCGATTTAAAAATATTCAAATAATAAAAGTATCACTTTCTATCTAAGAAAAATGAATAGACAAGAACAAGTTAATTAGGTTATTTTATATATACTACTTTTAAAAATATTTATTCCTCAAAGTTTAAAAAAGAAAGAATTTAAAAATAAAATAAATTACCCCTAAAAGTAAAAAGAACATGATAAAGATAAACAGAAGAAAAAAATCCCTTGACCCCATGAGCCATCCTTAGTTGACACTTAAAGAATTTCTTTAATTTGGAGGTGATATAAATATAGATATAAATTCATGTTTTAGAAGTGTAAATTGAAATCTTCTTAAAAGACGACTAAAATAATAAAAAAAATTAATTTTATCGATAAATTTTTATATTTTTATTATATTTAATAAATTTTAATTTTTTATTTATATTTAAATAAATATTTAATTTTAACGTTTAGTTAAATAGATTTTTAACTTTTAATTTATACATAATTAAAATTTTAACATAATCTAATATTTTCTTTAAAATTAAAATTTATTTAAATATAAAGCAAAAAATAAAAGTTACAATAAAAATATAAATTTGTTTTAAAAAATAATAGAATTTAATTTTTTTACTATTTTAATTAGATTATAAGATGAGAAAAACTTTACTTTTTACCGATACTTATAGTCTTATAATTTTAGATTTCACGGGCTATCGGAATTAAAATTTAAAAAAAAAAAAAAAAAAAAACTTTACTTTAGTCTTCCTTTATTTTAAAAAAGAAAATCGCTAACTTAATAAGTAAGTTGTTTCTAGTACTTTAGTAGTACGGCAACGCGGACTGAAACCCCCCGCGAGGGGAAAAGGCCTTAAATCATTGATTTTAAACTCCAATAAAACACGAACACGTGTTAGAACCCAATAAACCTCCAACCACTATATATTTAATCCTCCCCTCGGCAAGAAAGATCAACAACCAGCCCATCCAAATTCCCAAATCACTTCAAAGCCCTGGTGCTTCCTAATTTTTTATACCCATTGTGCCCTCTCATTCATTAAATCCATCGAAATACTTCCAAGATCCAAGGGTTTGCAGCTTTGCATTTGGGGTTTGGGGCTAGGGTTTTAGAGAAATCAAAATCTTCGATTGAGAAATGGCGACTGCAACGGGACAGGTGAACGCAAAGAGGAAGCCGGTGTTTGTGAAGGTGGATGATTTGAAGCCCGGTACGAGTGGGCACACTTTGATCGTGAAAGTGGTGGAGACGACCCCGGTCAAGACCTCTCAGAGACCCAACAGGGACCGTGCTCTCCTATCCCGGCCCGTCCCTCCGCCCCGGATCGCTGAGTGCGTTGTCGGGGACGAGACTGGCACAATCATCTTCACTGCACGCAACGAACAAGGTATCTATATTATTCTCTATAGCTATGTATATATGTATTTTCATAGAAATTTATAGCTTCTGTATTTTAATAGATTTTATTTGCTTTGGGGTTTTAATGAATCAGCGCTATATTTCACTATAAAGCAAATTGGTTGCATAGAAATTCATCTTTTTCTATTTCTGGAATGGGGCTTATTAGTCTAATATTTTTACATTTTTTTCTCTAATTTTGCGTTTTATTGCGAATTCATTTGAAGAATTGTTTTTCAACTTTAAATTGATTTGGAATTGGTCTAAAACGAGGTGGAATTTTCAAGGAAAGAATTTGGTGAGCAAGGCTTAATTAAATTGAGTTAATAAGAGATGCGATAAAGTAGCTTTTTCCTTGTATATTGCATGATTTTGGTCCTAATAAAAATGATGATGTTTAATCTGTCTGATGCAGTTGAGCTTATGAAGAAAGGTGCAACTGTGATTTTACGTAATGCTAAGATTGTTATGTTCAAGCGAACAACAATGAGGCTAGGAGTTGACAAGTGGGGACGAATTGAGGTCACGGAACCTGCTAAATTTGCTGTTAAAGAAGATAACAATCTTTCTTTAGTTGAATATGAACTTGTCACTGTTCCAGATCAGGGTATGAGTTAGTGGTTGTGATTGTGAGTGACTGATTGAATATATATTTCTAGGTAGTGAACATGTTAAAAATAACCTTAGGGGGCTTAATTCTTGGTTTCGTGCTACGATCAGTCATTTGAGATGCAGTTTTTATTAGTATTGGACGTTGTGAATTTGTTTTCGTTTGCCTTGTTTTATATGCAATGAAGATCATCAGCTTAAATTGGGAAAGCTTAATTGTACTAATAACACTATTATTCACTTGACATAACATTTTCTTTAACAAATCTTGTGGTGCTTTCATCACGTTGTTTTCTATCCCGACGACGTCCATCTTTTGAGCAATTGGTCTGGTGTCATTGCTGGTTCGTCTTACCTAGTCCACCTGTTGTGGTGTTCGGTGGGAAGTCATCGATTTTGATTCCGGTTGTCATTTGGTGATAACTCTCATCTCAAAAATCCCACGTATTGGAGGATGGAAGGCTCATGCTTAAATATTCAAAGATTTCTTTTCTTTCTTTTCCAATATAGGATTAATAGATTCGACGTACTTCTCACATACTCCGTTGTTGATTAATACTACGATCGCTTGAATGCTTTCATTGGCCTGCAAATAAATATTTATCTCTGTTGATTGACGAAAGAATATATCTCCAGTCTCGACCAATGCAAAAGATAAAAGCTATTGCTGAGAAAATAAAAACAAAAAGCTTTTGGCGTGGTCACATCCCAACATTGTTGCCAGGTTTAGTGAAATTTATACTAAAATCATGTCACTGCCGGTGAAGGTTCAGGGACGGCAAACTTCCTATTGACCATGGTAGCTTAGATTGGTGAACTTTGCACGTCAGCCATCTTCAATGCAGGTCCAAATTGTGAGTGGCTGCATTTTTGGTAGAGATACAACACAAAATCACGAAACTAGATGACTTGAAATAGTGGGGTTAACCATAGATTATCAAGTTGGTAAGAGAATAAAGTTAAAAAGAGGAACAAAGGAAAAAAAAAAACTTCTACAAGTTGGAAATCTATGACAAAACAAGAAGTCAATATATAGAAATCTGACATGGTGCCAAAAGGCTAAAAACCTTATAATCAAACTGGGCCTGGAGAGTTATCTAGTACAACTACATGTCACTCCAACAAGAATCAATCTACAGATACATCTAGAAGATACAAATCAGGGCAATGCCAGACACATTAAGAACCCAAAATTATAAATATAAAACAGTAAAAGAGAGAGAGAGAGAGAGAGAGAGAGAGAGAGAGAGAGAGAGACCAGCCTAATGTTAAATTAACACTATTTTTGAATTAGGAAAATAGTAAGGTCTTTTTTACATTCCTTCAGCTAAAGTCAAGAAGAAAATGAGAAAAGAAACTTTCAAAACGAATAGTCTGGTTACACGGGCCAGTCAAATATTCATTCGAAAGTTGAATCTTTTCAGGCATCATTCTCTTTAGAACAACTTTTAAACAAGCTTCCCTCAGCACCATTGGACGTTTTACCACGCATTATTTTCGTCTTCAATTATCTGCGATGCATTTTTGCAGCGTTTGAGATACAGGATATGAGTATTGATCTTTAAAATCATATTAACTTCAACAAATAATAATTTGTGGTACATTTTGAGAACAGCTGACTTGATTATTAATAATTTGTGGTGCATTTTGACACCGAACCTCTGTGAGCTAGAAAAGGAGATAGAAAGAATTGACATAGACACTTACACTTTTAGGAACAAAGAGCAATGCCATCTACCGGTGCACCTGGGTTTTAAAGCTTAGGAAATTCAACTCATCTCATTGAGAACTTCTATGCTATATGCATATGTCATAGGTCATTATTTTTTCTCAAAAGATACGTCTAATAGAATGTATAACGTACCTGTTTACAAATCTAAAATTTTTTTTTCGATGTGAAATTAATATGTCATAACTATTTTTTTATATAATTTGGTCTGACATTCTCTCTCACCCAATCTCGCGACGCTCTTATTGGGCTTCTCAACCATTTTTGCCTACCCTACCTATTTGGGCACTCAGCATGAAATTTGATAATTGAAGGTTCACTCTAATACTATCTGTCATGAGACCATTACTCTATTCTCAAAAAATATGCTCGGTAAGATGTGCAACGTACCCGCTTATATGTTCAAAGATCTTTCTTTTCTTGTCTGATCTAGATTAATACACTTGTCTACTTTTTTAAAGTACTTGATGTGACACATACACTTTCTTAAAAGTAAGAATTATGTTCATTAAACTCTAGTATCCAATCCTTTTAACATTAGTCATACACTACACTATGTTACTCACATTCTATTGTGAGTGTTGGATATGAATATATGTCCGATATGGATATGTTTAATTTTTTTACAGCTTTTCTCTTTGTTTACAAGATCTTTAAAGGGTAATATTCTCATAACTATATCTAATATATGCCAGACATTGATGTCAAATACTGATACTTCAAAAAAAAAATGTTGAAGGAACATAATTCACACATCATCATTTGAAGCTGATTGAATAGAAACCATTAGTAATCTCCTTATCTATTGCATTGATTCTATTCTTATATCAATTTCAATCACCTGAAATTACATGAAACATTTAGCCTACACATTAAAGTTCACACCTTGAAGCAACGAATTGGAAAACTTTTACAATGCGGAGCAATCTGGGCTAATGCGTAATTTACAAACTATTGTTGAAAAATATTTGGTTGAAAAACACAGTCGTGCTTTCTTTCTTTTTTTTTTATTTTTTCTTTTATCAAACCTCTCTCAGGTTGGTTAGTCGGTTGAACCGTCTCAGCACTTTTTAACAATGGCATCAAATACAAAATTGACCTAGGGAATAACCCTTAGATAAAGTTTAAGTGTGTGTTGGCTGCTTTGAACAGGGGATACCCGTGCAAGGGAAGGCAGTTTTTCTGAGATTGCAGTATAGTTAGCATGTTATGAGCTCATGAAAAGCACTCACAAATGCGGAGAGTTATAAAGGTCTGTGCATCTTTATATTAGAAGTATCCTTAACGGCTTGAATGCTTGACAGCCGTCCTAAAATTAATAGGAATTTTATCATATGTTTATGCTGTTGAGTAATTTACAAACAAAGAAAATATGAAAATGGAAGCTTAGAGACTCTGCCAGGGAAAAAGAAAAAAGAGGAAAAAGAGAAAAGAAAGGAAAAAAAAAAAAAAAAGAAAGGAAGAAGGAAAGAGAAAGAGGCCATGTGACTGAGAAATAGGAAGTAGAAAACGAGGGAGAGAGGAAAATTCTTGAAAAGGATTTGACTCTCTTGACTAAAGTCTAAAACGACAACAACTTCACTGATGGTTCCTACGTCTAAGATCCATCAGCTAATTGCTTAGGTCAAGCCGTCAGTACCCTTTTCAATCCTTCCATTTCGATTTAGATATCCATTCAAGGGTCGTTTCAGTTTATCATTTCTTGATAATTCCATAGTTGACATTAACTGAAAAAAACTAATTGTTGGATTTTTCTTGGGTTTTGAACGATTGTTAGGTGTTGAGGTTCGCTGGAAGTTTTTTGTTTTTATCAGAAATCTACAGGTTTGAGGGAAGGGATGATGGATCTATAAATGGAAAAAATTTTGGGAAAGAAAAACAAGAAATGAGAGGGTAAGGAAATGGGATTCGTCATTTCAATTTCAGTTTCGTTTTATTCTTTGCATCTTTTTTCTGAAAAACATACGAGTATATGGTTTTTATTACGTATTTTTATTCCTAATTATTACATACTTTTATTCCTAATGTTTTCAATTTCCTTCATTCTGTTTTAAGTGTATTAGAATTCATCAACTTAACTGTCTTCTATTCCTTTGTGTTTCATAGGTGGGAAACTTTCAAATGGCTGATGAAATATATGCTACGCCATAGCGATGTGAAGGGAAGTGAATTGAAGAAACCTAACGGTTCAGTCCACACATTTTCTATGCTGTACTGCATCTGTAAGTAAATAGAACCGATAAATGAATATTGTAACACAATGAAACTTAAATTGTTCAATTTATAAACTAGGGCTGCCTTGGATAAGATTTGCCATAACCTATAATTCATAGTGTATCATGCATGTAATTGAGTTTTAGAGTTCTAAACATTCATTCTTTATCATGCATGTAATTGAGTTTTAGAGTTCTAAACATTCATTCTTTTGGTTTGTTTAGGTAATAGTTTCCAGTTTTGATTCTTTAAAATTCAACTTTTTTCATCATAATTTAGTACATTCTAAAATCTGTTGTATGTATACGTTACAATGGCAGTTTATTGGAGGTAAATACCTTGGTTAGTATATTAGGTTTCTTCTTTTGCTTAAACGTTGAATATACAAACTGTCCCACTCGAGTTACCCAATTTGGGGTAGGTAAATCATGTTATTGGCAGCATATATATATATATATATATATATATATTATAAAACCATAATTCTTCATATCAGTGACTACATCGTGTTGATGAAATCAGGCTGCGAAGGTATCAAGTTATGAATTACCATCACCAATCACCATGCTTTCTCCCAGTAGCACTTGAATATAGAAGCTGAGTACACTCTCGCTCTCACTCTTACCCTCTTTCTTCATTTGTTCATTTCTTACATTCCATAACTAAATTTTCACAAGCAATTTCAGTTTTAATTTGTTTTATTTCTTGCATCTTTTACAAAAAAAAAATATAGATACATGATTTTGGTTACATGTTTTTATAACCAATGTTTATAGGATTTTTTCAGGTTTATTTTGCTAGGTAAATCATGGATCAATTTTTAACTTAAAAGATGACAATACTTATTGATCAAAACAATTATTAATTTTTTTGGGTAAAACTCTGTATTATAGTCTCAATAGTTGGTTTAGTGATAATGGTTGCGATGCTCTTTCACAAGCCGACATATTAGAACCTATATTGTTCTTAAAGTTTACATTTTTTTTGTAGTTTTTAGTATTGCTGCTACCCATTTCTGTGGATGAATTTGTTAGAATGGACTGATGATATTCAGATATTGTTCTGTCAATTCCTTACCATTTTATAGAAGCAACTCGATTTAAAATTTTTCAAATTAAAACTCTTGGTCCGTTAAGGTTTATTGTGGAGAAGACAAGTTTTAAGCAGATTTGTCCATCGGCCTAAATGTACTCATATAATATGTAAGCTAGCAAATAGAATGATAGGCAAAGCTTCGGGGGACTCAAATTATGCAGCCACAGCAGGAAAATTCTATTTAGCTGTAGTTTTCACCATTTTCATGATTAGAGTCTGGATTATAATTATTGATTTAATTTTTTTTTTATTGATTAGTTTGAGCTACATGAAATTTTAATGTATTCCCCAAAAAAAAAAGCTTTAAACTATTGTAATTTTTGTTGCTATAATTTTTGTTTGTCTCTTTCTTCTTTTGAAATGTTGCCTTGCTTTTCTATCAAAACAGTTACTTAGCGTATTATACATTTCTTTGGGGACTGAAGGCTTTTTAAGATGTGATAACTATGTTAGCTCTAGAAATCCCATTTTGCTCTTACAATGTTTTTTTATTAGATCTTACTGATTCTCAGCTGCAATGACATTTATATAAAATGTTATTAACTATTAGCATTTCATCTTTTAGTAACTTTTGTAACTAAGGCAGAGACATGGTTCATCATGTACTGTTCATAGAAGTGCTAAAGTCTTAATATTTGTTGTGTGTGTGTGTGTGTATATATATATTTAAAAAAAAAAAAAGAAAAGAAAACGAAATAGGGGGAGAAATGTTGTTTGCCTTTATAGTTTGCTGTTGTTTGTTTGAGTCTAATGATAGACTTAACATGTCATTTTCCATATTTGTCATTGAATGATTGACAGAGAATAAGAAGATAAAGGAAAGGTGTACAGCCCTAGAGTAAGCGAATTGAGATCCAAGAACCGATGAAGCAATGCTATCGAATTTAGGCAAAGGTTGTTGGGAATATGACAAGTAATGAACCGAGCTGCCAAAAGAAAAATATAGGCAGAGAAATAGTTTAATCAGTTAATGAGCATGCAGGAAGTCAACAATGTTTTTCACTTCCCTTCTACAGTTTTTTTAAGGTCCCCATTTTGGTTATCACGTTTTTTAAAAGAAAAAAACAAAGATAAGCTACTACTCCTTGCTTTAAAATGCATGGAATCAGATATTTTGTTAAGAATAGAAGATTTTGGATCCTATATACATTTTTCATCTAAACTGACTGACCAAAAAGCGGGTACGAATGCTAGTAGATAAAAAAAGATGCATCATGTCATAACCGAAGAATTGATAAACTTTTTCTCTTTTTTCTTTTCTATTTTGGGTTGGAAAAGTTCTCTTCTCACCTAACCTTCTCAAAAGTAACTCCAGATTTCTTATACAAATATGAATGTTACGTAGTTTTAGATTTAGGATTAAGGTAGATTGGAAATTTCTGTAATCGTACATAAAAGAAAATGGGACTAGGAAAACATCATCGAGGATACCATAATCAAGACTTGTGAAGACTTGGTATGGTGTCCTAGGATCTTGACCAACTCATTTCTTAATTGCTCAAGAAAACTAGATCAGATAAAGTTCACAATCACCCAATTAAGGTTGCATGTGCTAGATTCATTTTATTACATATATATGCAATATATGTATGTTTAAAATGAATGCCAACGTAATGCTATCAAATGTAAATCAATGAGACTAAATAAACATAAATCCTTTATTAAAATATTGAGTCCATGCATGCGTATTATTCGTTGCTTTCCATTATTCATAATGAAATACCTGAATTCTGACTATAAGAGAGTTGTTGAGTCACTCAAGTTCAAACCTGTTGTTTGGATTGCTTGAGTTATGAATGATTGGTTTTACATAACTAATGCTATGCTGTCCAGATGCGAAAATTTGACCAAACAGCATTAGAGGTGGTGGTTAAAGGAAATAAATGTCATTTAGTCAAACAAAAAGTTACCACTTACCTAATATAGGAGTTGCATGGAGATGCAATTGGTAAACTAAGTTAATTATTTCTTGCATAGCTTGTTAAGTTAGAAGGTTATGTAAGAATGAAAAGGTTTTTAGCTAATTAAGAAATTAGATGTTGAATTCCTTAAAATTTTCGTTAATTATTTCAACAAAATGATTAAAATAACCATTAAAGTATTAAAACTTGACTTAATGATTACATTTTTCATACACAATTCACACAATACATGATTTGAATTCTTGTGGGATATAAACAAGTAAAATGACATCAAACCTGTCCCTTCGTAGCATGCTTGATGCTAACAAATTAAATGAGCCAAATATCATTGATTGGTATCACAATACAAAAATTGTTTTAAAACAAGAAAAAAGGCATATGTCTTTGATACCCTTACCCTATGAACCTACTACTGATGCATTTGAAAAAGTTAGGGTCGTCTTTAAAAGTTATATGGATAACTTAGAGCAGGCCAATGTGTGATGTTGGCTAACATGGCAACTGGCCTCCAAAAAGCAAAACAAGACTATTTATGCTCAATATCATCTTTAACATTAAAGGATGTTGATAAGGAAAGTTGCACTAAAAAGTTCAACATCTCAAATAAATTATACGAAAAGAAGATGTCTAAAGGTAGCCTAGTGAAGCCCATGTGCTAAAGATGATAGGACGCATCACCTATCTTGAGTAGTTGGGATAGGTTATAGATCATGACTTCATAAGCTTAGTCCTTTCCTCCATGTTGCCAAGCTATTCACAGTTTGTGTTGAACTTCAACATGAATCGCATACAAACATCACTTTTAGGCTTTTTGAATGCGCTTACTCTGGTAAAAAAGTCCATCATCATGGAAAAAAGCATCTACTTAGTTTCTTCTTTTTCTGAAACAAAGAAGAAGTCTAAATGGGATGTGTCTTTAAGTTCAAAAAGTTTGAAACCAACTGGTGGAGTCAAAATTAAGAAAAGAAAAGATAAAGGTGCTAGCCATCACTACAATAAAATTGGTCATTGGAGGAGGAATCCCAAGAAGCACCTTGAGTGAGTCAAGAAAAAAAAGCTGAAAGAAGTTTCCACCTTAGGTATAAAACTTATGTGAACTGTAGACACCCTATTTTATCTAGGCCTTCATCCAGCATAAAAGGTCACTATTCAAGACACCTTTAAGGCCATTTGGTTAAACACGGGCTAGTCATCCATCATTCTTAGCTAATGTGAGGTGTACAAAAAGGTAAAGCTACAAAAAGTCCATGTTGCCATCAGTAGGTACTGATACATGACCCTTATGTATTGATTCAAGACTACCACATCATCAAAATCTTAAAATTCAAAATCCATTATTTATATCGATATAAGCGGTCATGTATCAATACATTTGTCCAAGGTATTGATACAATGGCATTTATATTGATATAGAGTTATGTCATAGCTAAAATTGGGAGTTTTGGCCAAAATGTATCAAAACACAAGTGGGACTATCAATATAACCTTCATATTATCGATATAATATTCAATGTATCGATACAACTAGGCTAAATTTGTTCTATGTATCGATACACGGGCAAATTTTCCAATTTCATGTCATTTTCACCTCTTTGGACCAAGCCATTGAAACATGAATTTGGTCATGATTTTGGCCACAAAAATCATTCAATCTTAAACATAACTTCTTAAAAATCTTACGGATTTCATTTTTGGACTTTAAACGTTGGATCATAATATTTTTGAATGGTGCATTAAGCTTGTTACAAAGGCATTTCATGCCATAATGTTGGTTAATCAAGGGCAAGCCACACCTTGCTCATTATGTTAACTTGTGCATGGTCTCCTGCTATTGCCAATGCCATACATCAACTAACGAAATAAAGGTTGCTCTTTGGTACCATGACTCACCATGTTATACAACTTATTCTTTCTCCATTCATTTACTTGGTTTTTTACATTTTCATTATTGTAGTGAGCCTTAGTATGCTAACCATGACCTTATCTTAGGATTCTTGTCGATGTTCCATGTGCCTCTTTCTTTATGAACTTTGAATGATCCGAAGAGCCAAAGTGCGCTCAACTTAAAAAATATTTAATGTTTGACATGAAGGAGTAAAAGATCGTAAGACAAATCGCTCATCCGACTAGACTTGGATGGCCACCACGAAGTGGCTATAAACTTGGAGTCGTCACTGATCATTTTAAGTTAGGCATAACTGGATGCCTATTGAAAATAATACTAGAGATTCGTTGTTTTGGGTTCAGGTGTTGGTTACATGTGGGGAAGAATTAGCACCCCTACGACGCTTGAAAATCGGTACCATCTAACTATATCTTACTTGAATCTGGTTTCCTCGGTTCCATTTTTATCAGTATTTAAATATAATTCCCTCTAATGCATGAAATTTTGTAAAGATACAAGTTGAGATTTTAATAAAAATTTTATCACCTATGCACCTCGGAGAGATGAGAAACATAAGGGTTTTTGATGAAACTGATCTCTAGATGGGTTTAAAAAAATCAAATATTTCATATCTGGCACTAGAGAGATACCAACAGGAGATATCGTTTTGTGATTTTGAAAATGATTTTTTAAAGCATGAATGCTCGGGGTCCCTACAAGAGGAAACGTATTAGTAAGATAAGAAAGAAAACAACAAATAAATCCACACAAAAGTAAACATATAAAATAAAAAAAATGGGATGATCGAAATATATCTTATAGTTGTCATCAATTATTGATGAATAACTGAGATGAAAATGTTGAGACTTAGCCAGATTCAGTGGAAATTTAAAGAGAAAAAGGTTTCGATGACTCGAGAGAGAGAAAAGCTTGGATTTTAGAAGGAATATGAAGAGCAGGGTTGGAGTATCCCCTCAAAAGAGTAGGGTTAGAGTATCTCCAAAAATGGAAGTTTGATATTGGATTTGAGGTAAAAGCGGGATTAGAGTATCTTTTCAGAGTAGTGGGTTTGCAGTATCTCCAAAAATGGAAATTCGATGTCAATTTGAGGTAAAAGCGAAGTTGGAGTATCCCCTCAGAGTAATGGGGTTGGAGTATCCTTGAAAATGGAAGTTTGATATTGGATTTGAGGTAAAAACGGGGTTGGAGTATCCGTAAAAATGGAAATTCAATGTCATTTTGAGTTAAAAGCAGGGTTGGAGTACCCCTCAAAGTAATAAGGTTGGAGTATCCCCAAAAATGAAAGTTTGATATTAGATTTGAGGTAAAAGTGGGCTTGAAGTATCCCCTCAAAGTAGTTTTGGTGATTTTTGATAAAAAAATTTTGACGTTCAAGAAAAACGGGTCATTTTTGATAGGGGGATCTTTAAAAATCAACAGCCAAAGGTTTGGGCTAAAATGTTCCTCTTTTATTTAGCCTTGGTCTGTGTCTAAAGGGCTTAGGTGATGGGTATAAGTTGACTAGATCACGAGGCGTTCGAATGCCTCAATAAAAGTATTTCAAAAATTGGGTTAGAAACAAAGATCAAAGTTATATCGTTTCTCTTTCTGAATTTATTCCGAGCTTATCCGAAGGTCCTAGGGGGTAAATGAGGTATCGTTGGAAAGGTAACTCGATGAGGATTAATGTAAAAGTATTCCAAAAATCTTAGAAAATCACTTTCTAGGCAGAATTAATTTTTGAATTTCAACTTGACTCGACACTGGCAGAATGTACAAGGTAAAGGTATGATGGACTTTAAAAAATTATTTTAGATTCATCCGAAATTATTAAAATGCAAATAATACCTTTTTGAAAAGGGAATTTCATGAACCCAATGGAAAAAAATATTCAAGGGATTCAAAAATGTTGTTTGCTGGGCCAAAATAGCCCAAACAATAAACTGCTCGCTGGATCTAGGGGTTCCAGACAGTGAAGATTTGAAAAATCGTTTTCATCCGAGATTATCTGAAGGTAAGTGAGACATCATTGGAAAAGTAATTTAAAACCCTTCAAGGGAAAACTACCAACACATTTCAAATAAATCATTTTTTATTTTTAATAATTTTTCAAGGCCAGGCCACTGTGCTGCCAGAACAAAATAGGGGAGATGTTTGGTATTTTTGTTTTTCTTTAGGTTAAGCTCGAGCCATAGATGTTTGAACATCCGTAACTAAGATGAGAGGTTGACATGTGCATCACGAGTTCATTCCACAATCTCGAAGTAATTTAGGATGATAGAACAACCTATGGACCATGCTGCTATGAAGGTGGTTAGCTAAGGACCAAGGTTCACATTTCTCAACTAAAAAGACTTCATTTCATTTTCAAAAATCTAGTATACTTATAATCATTCTTCCATGAATCCAAAGCTGAATACTTGCTTTACCCCTAAGTCTGGAAAACCATCTTCATAAAAATCTTAAGCCCATGTTATTCTCCATGTATGGGAGATAGCATGTGCTTAACTTAGGGATATTTTTGAAATCAGATTTTCTAGCACTCAAGCATGCATCTGATCACAAGCAAAGTATCACAAAATGATGCAAAATATGGAGGACATATATACACAAGCAAAGATGACATTTTTCATAGAAAAGATGACAAACAAATGCATGAATATGATAGATAGATGCATGAACATACATAGGATGAGCATGTTTAAAAAGAGTTTGTCAAAAAAGGTATTTTATTTCATGAAGCCTATCAAGCTTCTAGAAAATGCATGAGCATACCTATGTCATGTTGTGATGCATATTTTAAACATGAGGTGAAGACGTGAATATGAAAGAAACTTAAAAATAAGTACATGGATAGAGGCTATTATGGTGATGAAAATGCAAAGGAGTATGCTTAGTTAACCAAACAACATGAAGGCACCAAGAAAAACATCAAGATCCTAAACTGCCATAATCAAAGCCACAAAAAAAGCATAGGAGTGCTAAGGTGGCCATAAAAGCATAAAAAGGGTTTACTAAGATGAAATGTATGCCCAAAACAAGAGATACATAGGACAAAGTAAAAGATATACCAACCAAGGCTTGAAGTTTCTTCATTCTTTAAAATAACAACTTTAAGCTCAATTCCTTCCTTCTTTTTGCTATTGTTTAGCAAGAAAAAGGTGAAACAAAAAAGCTTTCTGGTAATGTGGTTACTGATGGGGTGTTTTTAGGATGAAAATATGTGAAAGGTTGAGTTTTTGAAGGTGTTTTGTGTTGGTTTTGGGGAGCTACAATAATGAAAGTTAGTTGAGAGTGGAAGGCAATGAAATAGTATTTTTGGTGAGCTTTTGGAGCTAGAGTTAATGGAGGATTTGTAGGATGGGTGAAGAGTTTTCTGGGATTGCTGGAGAGTTTTTTTTAGTAGCTAAGAGAGTTTTTTTTTTTTTGAGGTAGCTGGTTCCCTTTTTTTTGGTTCAGCCCCTTCTTTTAGAAAACAATGCAAAAGGCATTTTTGATTTTTTCTTCTGCACCAGGGCATATCTCCAGTTACCATGTTCAATTAACTCCTTTCTTATTTGTTCTGCCATACAAAGCAAGGAGGCAAAAAGGTTGTGAAAGCCTGCAAGCTGGAGATATGTCTGCCATCCTCTTACACCCTTATATTTTATAAAACTGACCTTTGTCATTAATTGTTTAGACTCCAAAAATTTGTTAGAATCTGTTAATGAACCCATAGTTGAGGTTTGCAATGTTATATGATAGTTCCTTGGTGCAAAAATATGTTTAAATTGAGTTTTTAGAGGCTGAAAAATGGCTCAAACTAGGCAAAAATGTCTTGGTGTATCGATACAGAACATGGTGTATCGATACGCGAGGTACATTTTACTCCTGAGTATCGATATAATGAGTTGTGTATCAATACTAAGAGCAAAAAATGTTTCCAGTCTCAAGATTTAGAGGACAATATTGATACTCCATGGATTTGTATTGATATTCATGCTTGTGTATCGATACATTTTGCCAAAAATCATAACTTTAGCTACTATCAAGGTCTGTATCGATACAAACATGCCAAGTATCGATACCACATCTTGGGTATCGATACCAAACCCTCTTGTATTAATACTACATGTGAAAATTCAAGTTTTTCATATCGTAAAGACCTCGTATCAATACTTGCACCCCAATATAACTTTTACGAACCTATGGCTTCCTTATTTGCCTCAACTTGGTCACAAACAATGGGAAATTGATTTGCGTATGCCTCATTTTTTACATTTCTTTAATACCTCCCATAGGCATTTTAGACCTTCTTCAAAAAAACTTTTTCATCAGGCACGATCATCCCCCAACTTTATTTTTATCTTTTTGGTTTTGTCATCTTTTACCTAACTTCTAGGATATTAAAAACTGGTTTGGACAAAATGAGGTGTCTACAATTCTCATACATGTTGTGGCCTTGTTTGTGGTAGAATTAGGATTTTTAATGCTTTATTGACCCCTATACCATATTTTCTTATTTTTATGTGCTTGATTCATCTTGAAAACATGTTTTAATGCTGTCTTGAATTTCTAGCAAGCTTTTCTTTTTTTATCTAAGCATGTTTAGATTATTTCCACGACATGATTCTTGATGTCATTCATGAAGCTAATATCTCCATGCATTTTTTTTGTCCATTTCTTTGCATTTTTGTCATCTTTTTCACTTCTAAATGTCACCTTTACTTATTAGAATATGCTTTCCATGTCTATTGTTATAAATATCATATTTAGTTCATCACATTCTTGTCAAAATGCTTATTTGGTGCTTGTCAAAAATTTGTTTTTTAGAACCCCCCAAGTTAAGGCTACATTAACTTCAATAAATGGAGATTAACATAGACTTAAGGTTTTCTATCTATTAATCCTCCAATCTTGGGGAAAAACTATGCTTTCCTTGTCTAGATTTAAGGTCAAATGAGGTTAAATATTCTAATTTTCAAATAAAGAAAATGTCTTTTAAATTGTCCTAATTTGTTTGTGCCTTAATCTTATTGTCTAAAGTCTCTTACTAGTGACATGGTTAATAAGCTATTCCGTCATCCCAAACTACTCTAAGATTGTGCGTTGATTTTGTAAAGCCTAATCACTAACCTCCTCCTTGTCATAAACATTCGAATGTCCATTTTCTAAGTCTAGTTTTAGGAAGCCCAAAATATCAAAAATTTCCCTTGTTTCATATTGGTAGCACTATAGTCATGACTTGAAAAATCATTTTCAAATCCTAAAAAAATTTTATGATTTTTCTAATATTTTCCCTTAAAAGGCATCAACTATATCTGATTTGCTCTTGAATCACTTCGGATGAGGGAGTTATAATTCTTTGAACTAATGCTATTTGAAACCCTTGGAATCAGTGATTTGCATTTTATTTAGGCCATTTCCGTCCATCAGATAATTTTTCTAATTTTTTTCAAATATTTTCTTGATAATTTCATGAAATTTCTTTTTCGAAAAGGTTCATTTTTTATTTAACGGTCCTGAATAAGTCTAGATTGATTTTTCAAAGTTTGCTATGTCATTTCCCCTACACATGCTGCCAATGTCAAACTAATCCCAACTTCAAAAAATTAATTCCATCTAGAAAGTGCTTTTTTAGAAATTTTGGAATATTTTTATATTAATCCTCTTTAAGTTATCTTTCTAATGGTATCTCACTCGACCCCTAACCCTTTTGGATTAGCCTAGAGTAAAATTAAAAAGGGGACTAGTGTGAAGCTATCTCTTGTTTCAACATTTGTCACAATTAATTGATTTTTCTAAAATCCCACTTTAAGGCATTCAAATGCCTTAATTGAGTTTAGCCCATCCACATAGAGTCCAAAAATAAACGTGTCAACCTTTTTAGGCCTGTATCGAGGCACACAAAATTTTCCAAATTTTACCAATTTCCATTTTTTTATCAATTCCCATTTTAAAAATAAAAATTGTTGGTTTTCTCAAGAAATATCAATAATGTCATTTTTCACAAAAAATACTCAATTTTCATCAATTTAAGTTTTTCAATTTGCCTTTTAAGCAAATTGTCAATAAATCAGATTTTCTTTGGACTTATCAAAATTCAAACATAATTTTTCCACCTCAATCAACCAATGGATCCAAAAGTGTCTTAAAAATTGTTAACTTGGTTATCTCAAGATAACCAATGATAATTGCGAGATTCATTTAGATAGTTTTTCCTCTTTCCTTTCTTGTGTGATTTATTTTATGTGATATTATTTTATTATTTCGTCTTATTAACACATTTCTCTTTATGGTGTTCACTTTGTATTTATATTTCCAAATTATTTTAAAAAATCATAAAAGCAATGTTTTGTGTCAGTATCCTTCTAGTACTTAACATAAAATATCCTATTTTAAAAAATTAAATCCAGAGATCATTTTTGTCAAAAATCTCTATGTGATTAAAATTTTCCTTTAAATCCTCATTTACCATTTTATACAAATTCATCCGTAAAAGGGGATTGTATCGAAATAATGACAAGTCAAAACCAAGGAAATTGAAAATAAGTTAAGACATGGCTAGAAGGTATCGATTTTGGGCATTGTGGGGATGTTGATACTTCCTTACGCCTAACCAACTCATGAACCCAACGTCAAATTTTTGGACTACGCAACCATGAAATTGATGTTTCGAGTTTCATAACTTGGCATTTTAGTTTTGATAGGCATTAGATCATGCCCAGCCCAAATGATCAGTCGCAACTCTGAACATTGGCCACTTTCTGGTGAACATTCAAGACCAGTTGGATGAGTGATTTGTCCAATGATCCATGTTCATGATAACGAGCCAAGAATACACTCTTTCTCGCTCCCATCATGTCAAGAAAGAAAAAGTCTTTATTGAGAAGACACTTCTTCATTAAAAAAGAATTATATCTTAAGTCACATACGCTTTCTTCATAAAAAGGTAAGGCACATTGTCGATAGCTTGTCAGCTCTGCTGGGGACCAATTTGGAGAGTTAGGCCTATGATTGGCCATATCTTGCTAGGTTCTTTGTTTTTCAGTTTCGATCATTATTTAGCTATAGTCCCCTTTCATTTTTGTCTACCAATATTTTACTTTTCATGTTCTTTGCATTGTGATTGTTAGAGGCTGCCTGGGTCTCGAATAATTATCAATTTGATAAATATAGTAGTAAGAGGGTAAACGAAAGGTTTGATTGTTTCACGAAACTTCATGGTGAGATTAGGGGTCGTAAATATAATAAGGAAGTGAGCCATCCATTTTCATGAGTAACCTTTCATATAGGCATAGCAAGAACTTCCAGGTGTAAATTACCTACGTCTCTCATGACTAATCTTTCATACTTGCAAAGGAAAATACATCCACTGGATCGAACTTATTTTGCCAACCTGCTGTGGACCTAAGATCTGGGTGCCTCAACTGTCCTTATTGAATGTAAAAGTGATTTGGATACCTATTTAGAAGTCAACTCAAACCCATATAGTGAACTTTATAAACTAAACTATGTAAAACCATACTGGAATGTTGCTAGAATGACTCAGAGAATAAAGACACTGGGAAACACTTCTTACCTTTATTCTTATATACCAAAGTTATGTGGGCGATAGGGGATAAATATTGTTGCCCAGATTGTTATTATAGTGCTAGGACAGATCAATATGCCATCCAATTAATGGTTAGCACTTGTCAATAAGTAAGTGATAGCAAACGAATAACATCACTAGAAAGACAACCATGTTACCCTAAAAGAAATTACATTCAAATCAAAATGGTCATTATGTTATCTGAGTAATGGCTTAACGCATATCCACCTTAGATGGTGATGAACGAGCATCACTACCTAGTCAGTTGGTTTTGTCCCTAAAAGGTATCATACTATCTTGATAAAGGCAAAACTTCGCTTGAATAAGTCATTATATTGTCCGAATGATTGCTTAATGCATCTCAAATGTTAAGTGGTGGCATATGGATGCCGTCATTTAGGTTGTCAATCCATCCTACAAGGTGTCATATCACCTTGATAAGAGTGATTGTAACTTAGATATGTCATCGTGTTGTTCGTGTATATTTGTTATAATATTTGCAATTATTCATGTTTTCCCTTAAGCACCATAACACTTATTGTCGAGGTAATTTTTGTGATTTATTTTTGCTTATGTTCTATTATTCATCATTCTTGTCTACATTATTTCGTGTTATGACTAACCTATTAGTTACTTTTTATGTTGCATGCATTATATCATCATAATCATTGCTGGACAATTAGTTAAAAGTACAATGTTCAGCAAAGGGTGTCTGCCATAGAGCAACAATCCACTTCTGCTCTTCGGTCGTTCGAAAAAATCAAAGCATGGTTAAAAGGTCATTAATATAAGGATGAAGATATCATCAAGCCTAGTTATATCTCGATGACACATGAAAAGGCCAAGATGGGACTCATCAAGAGCATTAGCCTAACATAACGCTAGCCCCGTTGGTACCACCAATGATTTAACTAAATCCATGGTGAAAAATCAATTTATCCCTAGAATCTAAGGGCTAATATAGACACCTTATTTTGTCCAAGCTAATTTTTAGCAACCTTGGGCATGGACATGAAAGAGGGTGATGATCAGCACCCGACGAAAAAGTATATTTAAGGAGGTCAAGAATGCCTATGGATCATATTAAAGAGAAATGCAAAGATATGGCATCAAAGGACGTAGTTCCAGGTGTTTGAGGATAAAACACATGGGAAAATTCACAATTAAGAATGTATCGATACATGGTTCTCATGTATCGATACAATACTCCAATGACCCAAAAAAATGAAATGTCCCTATTTGTATTGATACAATGTGTACATGTATCGATACATGGTTTATGTATCAATGCATGAACTCATGTATCGAGACTAGGCTATGCCAAAACCAAAACGTGCATTTTGTAAAGTAGATGTATCGATACATATTAACATGTATTGCTACAATGTTCAATGTATTGATACATTCGAGATTTTTTAGGCCAAATTTATCGATACATTCTTCAATGTATCGATACATGTAGGCTATTTTCCATGGTCGGGGTATTTTTAACTTGTCCACTATTGATCTAAAGCTCGATTTTAACTCGTTCTTGCATAAAAAAAATCAAAACCCATGTTAGATTATGAATTTGGACTTGTGAATTAACCAAAACATTTTTTTTGAAGTCTAAATTAGATCATAAAGGGTCAATGTCATATGATCACCTTACTCCTCCCTTGTTTGTTGACAAAGATCATCGTCAGCCACCCTGCTTGCTAGTATCTAATTTCAGCAATCAAACCAGCCACCCTATGTCTATCACATTGGCAGCAAATGGCTTCCTATAGCCACCCTATAGCCATTAGCTGTCATAACTTTGTTCCCTTGAGAAATGACCAAAAACACCTTTAATTTCGCTCTAAAGTGCTGGCATAAATAGACCATTAATATCTCAGCTGAAAAAAAAAAGAAGGAATGGGGGAGATTCTAGCTTGTTTCAGCTCTGCCAACTTATTTTCACATTAAAAAAAGAACCCTATAGCCCTTCACTCAGCATCCAAAAATAGGCCCAAACACTTACTCCCAGCCACTATACATTTTGAAAAGTCATCCTGACTTATACCAGAACCAAAACTTCATTTTTCCCTCGTTTCTTGCTAATTAATAATAAAGAAAGAGGGAAATTCAAGCCATCTCTATTGCTCCAACCACTTGACCAAAATTGAAGCTTTATTGGTATAACTTCCTACTCAATCACTTTCATTTCCTATTTTCAGCATCTTTATCATTTTAGTGAGCTTTCCATGCTTCCATCACCCTCTTAGGATTCTCAAGCATTATTGTGGCCTTTGGGTTATGGTAACTTAGGATTTGGATGCCTTGATGCCTATTTTGACGTGCAAAGTGCTTTATTTCATCCTCATTATTTTCGATAGCTCTTGCTCCTGCATTTTATGCCATATCCATGCATCATGTTATATTAAATCCATGCCAAAATCCTTAGCCTATCATATTCTGAGCATGTTTATACGTTAGCTTGCATTTTGTCATGAATTATTGCCATATTCAGCATGCTTCACTTCATGAGATATGTGCATAACATTTTCTTTGTCAAGACCATTGATAAACTTAGCATCCCCATTCATCTTATATGCCATCCCCTTGTATGTTCGTTGTCTTCTCCTTGTCTAAGTGCATATTTGATGGCTGTAAAAAAAACTGATTTTCGAAATCTCCCTAAGCCAAGCATGTTAGCCTCAATCAATGAGGATTAGCATGAACTTAGCATTTTTCTTAAAGTTATTTTTTTAAAAAAAAATCTTCGAAAAAATTAAGTTTTCTAGATCTGGAATCTTGATTAAACGAACTCAACAATTCTGACATTCCAACGAAAATGGCGCTGCAATTGTTCCTGAAATGTTTCTGCCTTGTTTTTTAGTCAAAATTTTTAATGGTATGATCAACAGGCTGTTTCATCGACCCAAACTACTCCGAGGCTATGCAAATGAGTTTTTGATGCCCATGCCACTCTTTCCTATTGTTCATGGACGTTTAAATGTCAATGACTCGAGTTTGGACCTAAAAACATAAAGAAAAATAAAAAATATATCTCTTACTTTGCTTTGTCCCCTGTTGGCAGCATAACTGTTACAAATTGAAAAACCAATTTAAAATCCCAAACGATTTTTCATGAATTTTTTGATATTTTTCTCTGAAAATGCGTCAAATTATCTTTAAAACGATGTCTTGTTCATCCCCTGATCATTCTAGACGAGAGAGTTATGATTTTTCAAACCTAAACTACCTAGAAACCTTGGAATCAACAACATGCATTCTGGTTGGGCCATTTAGACCCATTAAATGATTATTCCAAACCCTTCAAACATTTTTCCTAAAAGATTCATGAAATTCCCTTTTCAGAGTATTTTTTGCAATTTTTCAATACCAAACGAGTCCAGGATGATTTTTCAAATTTTGGCATACCCTGTCCCTCGTATGCTCTACCAGTTGCATAATTAGTCCAAACTTGAAAATTTATTCCCCCAAAAAGTGAATTTTTAGGATATTAGGAATATTTTTAAATTGACCCTCATCGAGTTACCTTTCTAACGGTATTTTGTTCACCCTTTAAAGCCTTCAAACCAATTTAGAATAAATTTAGAAAGTGGGATAGTACAATGTTGTCCCCCGTTTTCGGTTATGGTCAAAATTGAGTTGTTTTCTCGAACTTTGTCTCGAGACATTCGAATGTCACCATATCACCCCGATCAGCCTCGAGAACATGCTTTGACCTCCCATAGGCTCATATCAAGGTACAAATATTTTTTTTACATCTTTACCATCCTCATTCATAATAATTCCTTTTGCCAAAAATAGTTAAAATGCTCACTCATTTTCTAAATCACAAAGTTTTGTCAACTTAAGTTTTCCAACTTGATTTCTATAAAGGGTGTAAGATATGTTACTTTTGGGGATACTCCAACCCCATCTTTTCAAGGGGATACTCCAACCCTGTCTTTTAACTATGATTAAATTTTTCTCCTTCCCAAACTTCCATGAATGTGTCAAGAGTCAAACCCCTTTTTTTAAAAAAACAAAAAACCTCATTCAATCAAGGAACCCAGATGCATCTCGAAAATTATTGATTCAGATATTCCTAGATAATCGATATCAATTGCAAGATAAATTCCAATAGTCCATCCCTTCTCTTTATCATTACATTGAATGATCCATGTTATGTTACTTCATTCGTTGCCTTACTAACGTAATTTCCTTGTGATAATTATTTGCATTCATGTTTTCAAATCATTTCAAGTAAAATTAAAGGTAATTTTTCACATGGGTATCTCTCCAGTGCCCAAAGTGGAATATTCCATTTTGTAAAATAAAAATCAGAGGTCATTTTTATTGAAAATCTCTACATTCCCTATCTCTCTAGGGCAAATATGAGATTAAATCTTTTCATCAAAACCCAAATTTGTATTTCTATAAAATTCATGCATTAAAAGAGGGTTGCATCAAAATAGTGATGAGTTAAGATCAAAAGAATTGAAACTAATATAATACATAACTAATAAGGTACCGATTTAGGGCGTAGCGAAGAGGTTCATGCCTCGTCGCACCTATCCAACTCCCAAATTCAAATAGCGAATCTTGGTACTACATAGACCATAGGATCGATATTTTGAGTTTCATAACTTAAGACAAAGGTTTCAATAGGCATCTGATCATGCCTAGCCCAAAATGATCTGTGGCAACTTCAAGTGTTGGCCATTTTGTGATGGTCATTCAAAACTAATGAGATGAGCGATTCATCTTATGGCCCTTTTCGTTGTATCATGAGTCGAGAATCTGTACTTTCTCGTACTCATCATGTCGTAAAGGCAAAGTCTCAGTCAAGAAGACCTTTCTTAGTCAGAAGAATATTTTAAGTTGTATACACTTATAGATCCACAAGGATCCACCTTGGGGCACATTGCGATAGCAAATGTAGGGGTCTCTTTAGCAGATCCCATAACCCTCGATCAGGATTAGCAAAAAAGGATGAATAGATAAAAATCTACAATGTCTAGTGATAATACGAGTAACTATTAGCTTTTGGAAAAGCACCACTGAGCTATCGAGAAGAACAACAAATTTGGAACTATCAATACAGAATTTTTGTCTTTAGAGTCCAATCTTGTCATTCGCCCAAAGTTCAAGGTATTAGATTTTGAAAAGTTCAATGAAACTACTAACCCCACTATTCATATCCAAATATACCATAGAAATATGGCTAAGTATGAAAAAGACAAAAAGCTTCTCATCCACTATTTTCAACATAATTTGACTGGGATAACCGTTTAATGGTATATAGAGCTCAATAATGTCAAAATTCAATCATGGGCTGACGTGGCTAGGGTTTTTTTAAGTCAATAGCAACATGTATTGAATTGGGTTCTGAATTATTTTTCTCTCATGAACCTAATGAATAAACCTATTGAAAGTTTTAGATTGAAAGTTTTAAAGAGTACACCCAAAAATGGTAAGCAGAGGTAGCTTTAGTCCAACCCCCTTTAACCAAAAAAGAGATGAACATGACATTCATCAACACCTTATGCACCCTATACTATGACAAACTAGTAGGAAATGCCACTAAAAATTTGCTAAGCTTGTTTTATCTAATGAAATGATTAACATTATGATCAAAAGTGATAGAATCTCAGCAAACAAGTTATCTGGATCGAGCAAGAAGCTAGCCGCCAACACAAAGAAAGAAGAAGACACAAACAGCATAAGCTATGCCAACCCATCTCAAGTAAGTTAATATTAGGTGCCCAGTTCATACCACATGGGCATGCTCTATCCTAATCTAGTCATGATCTCTTCTCAGCCAATTTTTGCCATGACTTTTAACCTATCCTTTACTGTTCAACCAAATCCCTCTATAAAACAATCCACCTCCAGCTAACTAAAATGTCAATGCTCCTATCGATAATCCCTCAAACAATCAAAAAGCAAATCCTAAGAAACAACGGTTGAACCCTATTTTGATGACCTATAAAGAGCTTTACCAGACTCTGCTCTAAGGACGTTTAGTCATTTCTGTGTATGTCTCTAGAAAAAGCCCCCATACTCTAAGTGTTATTATGCTAACACCCACTTTGACTACCATGCTAGGGTAACAGGGCATGACACTAAGAATATATCTTCTAAATGAAAGGTACAAAGCTTCAGTGATTCAATGGTCTTACCGTTCAAGAGAAATTAAGGGCTAAATGTTGCTGTAAATCCTCTACCGAATCATGTCGAGCCAACGGTGAACATGATCGGTGTTAATAATGATTATAAAATCAAAAGAAGCATTAAAAATGTTAGGATGCCAATAAGTTTTGTTTGGTGGATATCAATTCAAGCAGGAATGCTTAATGTAGTTCAAAGATTAAAAAAAGAATTCAAAGATTTTTATGATTTTCACACCATTTGCAGTCATACTCTAAAGATATGCAAAAAGTTTTGCACGATAGCTTAAAGAATGATGAACAAAGGTAGAATTGAATTTTACAACAAAAAGTAAGCATCTCTCACTGAATTAGTAAATATGTTTGAAGAAAGAGCAACACAATTTGCATACAAGGTAGGCCAACCTCTTATTATTATCATGGATACTTAAGTTTTAGCGCAAGCCCTTCTATGCCTGCACTGGAAATGATCATATAAGCCCCAGCTCTTTTCTCATACAAAAGTAACCAAGCCATCCCTTAGAAATATAAAGGTCGAGCCATGATGATCAGGGAGCTCATTCAATTGACCACTATTGCAGACCTATCATAAATGCTACGCTTCTTAAGCTCAAAAGAGTCAAAAAATTGACACCACTATGGTATCTAATACATTTGAGGAATAGGACAAAAGACTCTGAATCCAGGATTAAAAAAGGAATGGAGGAAAAAAAAGTCACTAAGTTTATAAGGTTCATAAACATAATGAGTACATCATTATCAACCAACCAGATAATCAGCTGGCCCAGATTTTTGTGCTATCCCTATTTCTTAATTCAGAGGTTCATCGAAACACATTGTTGAAGGTGTTGAATGAGGCCTATGTCCCACCAAATATTTCAGAAGACATATTAAATCATCTACTGGACAATATTATTATGGATAATTACATCTCATTCAATGACGATGAGATTTACCTAGAGAAAAGGGAATCTGTAAGGCTCTACACAGTACCATACACTGCAAAGTCATGTACTGCCTATAATTCTCATAGACAATAGTTTTGCCTTAAATGTCATGCCTTTAGCAATGCTAACAAGCTTTTTGTTGATGTTTCCCATATCAAGCACAGCCACATGGTAGTGTAAGCATTCAACAAGACTTGCCGCGAAGTTATCAAAAACATCATCATTCCACTCTTAATAGGTCTTTCCACTGGTGAAGTTGATTTTCAAGTAATAGACATTGCTTCATCATACAATTACCTACTAAGAAGGCCTTGGATACATTCAGCCTAGGCATGCCATCATTTTTACATCAGAATCTAAAGTCTGTGATTGATAAAAAGGTGGTTAGCATTGAGGTCGATGAGGAGATAGTAGCTACCACTTCCATTAGTGCCATTTATATCAAGCCAGATAAAGATGCCTCCAAGCCATTCTTTCAGTCATTCAAGTTTATCAATGCTACATTAGTAGAAGAGTGGTTGCCAACAGTTAAGCCTCGACTATTGAGGATTACCCACATAGGTTTGAAGTTGACTATTAGCAAAGGCTATCGAGCTAGAAAAAGGCTTGATAAGCATCTGCAAAGAGCTTTGAAAGTTGTTAGCCAGATTAAAGGGTCTAGGATTCAATTCCAATATGCAGTGCCAGAAGTAGTAAGCCAAGAATGCTAGAGATTAAAGGTTAGACTGTGTACTGGGTCAAAAGTTAAGACCAGAACCAATGATATTCCCACTGATCCGTGAAACTTTTCGCTCGAAAGGATGTTAGAGCCAAATCAATCAGAGTAGGTGAAAGCTAAGAATGTCCTGGTCATTCTTAATTGGGCACTTTATAACCTACATATCCATTCCATCAATGATTAGCCAGAATCAACAAAGCCAAATGATGAGGTCTATCCTCACTCATTGGAATTTATCCTTCATAAAGAGATCATGTTAAAAACCCCCGTGTTTTTTATCTCTATTTTTGTGTAATGTCAATAATTAAAATCTACATGGTTCTACCTAATAGCTTATAGGAATCCTATGTAATGCACGTCTTTTATCAAATATTATTCATAAAAATGACTTTTGTATAAAATATTTCATCTTGTGTGCCCATTTTTGTCTTTCACTTTGACTTAAACTATTTTCTATTGATCTATGTTGTTTATTCTACACCCTTTCAGGTGCTTTGATAAAAGTGACAAGGATACTTTCAATGAGCTTCAAGAGATCGATTCAAACAGTCAAGTTGTATGGGTAAGGTTGATTCTAATGAAGATTATGGTCATATCAAGACATGTATGGACTAGACATCGGCTTTATGGTCTACAAGCTTTCCTTTAAACCTGAATGCAAACCAATCCTGCAAAAAAGGATGAAACCAAAAATACTCCTTAAGATCAAAGAAAAAGTCCAAAAACAATTTGAGGCAAGATTCCTTGAAGTAGCCGAATATCCAAAATGGATTGCCAACATTGTCCTAATTCCCAAGAAATATGGTAAAGTAGGGATGTGTGTCAACTATCAAGACTTAAATCGAGCCAATCTAAAAGATAATTTTTTTGTTACCCTATATCAACATTTTGGTCGACAACATAGCCAAGAACTCCTTGTTCTCTTTCGTGGATGGATTCTTGAGTTATTACCAAATTAAAATGGCACCCAAAGACATGGATAAAATTACCTTTGTGACCATGTAACGCACATTCTGCTATAAAGTCATGCTTTTCGAACTCAAGAATGCTAGGGTAACCTATCAAAAAGCCATGTTAACATTTTTGCATGACCTAATGCATAAGAAGATTGAGGTCTACGTGGATGATACGATTACTAAGTCAAAACAAGAAGACAAGCAGGTCCTTAACCTTCAGAAGCTCTTTGAACAACTATAAAAATTCTAACTAAAAGTGAATCCTGCCAAATCTACTTTTGGTGTTACATCTAAAAAGCTACTAGGTTTCATCGACAGTGAAAAAGGGATTAAAGTTAACCTAGATAAGGTCAAGGCTATCTGAAACATGTTGCCAGCTCATACCTAAAAGGAGGTGAGAAGCTTTTTTGAGAGACTAAACTATATCTCCAAATTCATATCCCAGCTCGTCGATAAATGTGACCTAATTTTTCAACTTCTTTACAAACAAAATTCTAGGGAATGAAACAAAGAATATCAAGAAGCCTTTAACAAAGTTAAACATTATTTATCAAACCTACCAAAACTAGCACTGTCAGTTGTCAAATGAACTTTAATCTTTTTGCTTATCAGTTTGTGACAAATCTGTGGGTTGCATGCTTGGGCAACATAATGAGTCAGGAAGGAAAGAACATGTTATTTACCACTCAATAAGAAGTTCACAGAGCATAAGAATAATTATTCCATAGTTGAAAAGTTATGTTATGCTTCGACTTGAATCGCTCAAAGACTCAAGCAATACATGTTATACCACACCACATGGCTAATCGAATACATGATTCTAGCATATATCTATAAGAGGCTCTTACAATGTCAGGAAGATTAGCTAGATGGCAAGTTTTGCTCTTCAAATATGACATTGTCTATGTCATTAAAAAAGCTATTAATATAGTGCGATAGGTAATTTCTTGGTAACCCGAGCAATGAGCAACTATGAGCCTTTGCACTTTGATTTCCCTATAAAGACCTGATGTGCATAACTGAATAGGAAGAAACCTCTAGTCACCATTATCTTGGAAAATGTATTTTGATAGAGCACCAAATACTCTAGGGCACGAAATTTGGGTAATATTGATTTCACCTGATGAAAGCTATTTTTTTTACAAGTAGACTGAACTTTGACTGCACCAATTATATAGCAGAATACGAAGCCTATATCATGGAGCTCTAAGTGGTTATCATAAGAAATGTCAAGATTTTACTAGTTTTCGAGGATTCAACCTTAGTCATCTATCAACTAAAAGGAGAGTGATAAATTCACAATGCTAAGTAGATCCATTATGGGGAACTAATCTCAAAACTTAAGAAAAAATTTAAAGAGGTCAACTTCTAGCACCTACCTTGAGAGAAGAACCAGATAACTGATGCCCTAGCCATTTCTCATCCAAGTTTAAAGTTAATAAAGGATCAGATGTCACTCTTATCCAGATGAGCATCCATACAACTCCAACACACTATCAAAACATTGAAGAAAAGAAAGATGGCCTACCATGGAACCATGACATCCTCCGTTACATTTGGGATCAACAATACCCTAAAATGCCATGAAAAATGATAAAAAAAAACTATTAGAAGAATAGCTATAGGTTTTGTATAGGATGGGAATATCTTATACAACAAAGTTCAAGATTAAGTACTATTTATATATATGGATGCCTTCGAAGTTAAAAGGATCTTAGAAGAGGTTCATGAGGGAATCTGTGACACACACACACTAATGGGCACCAGATGGTAAAATAAGTCATGAGATTGGGCTATTATAGGTTAACTCTCACCCAAATATGCCCGATAATGTCACAAATATCATATCTATGTAGATAAGATCCACATCTCACCCTTACTACTTTATTTCATGATAGCTCCGTGGCCCTTCTCTATATGAGGCATGGATATGATTGGGCCTATTGCCCTTAAAACTTCTAATAGACACTGACTAATTCTAGTAGCAATTGGCTATTTTACTAAATAGGTAGAGGTGGCTTCACATGCCAATTTCACCAAGTCAATTATATGGAGGTTCATAAAACAGGACATTATCTGCCGATATGGGCTTCCCTAATAAATCATCATAAATAATTCTCGCAACTTGAAAAGCAACATAATTCAAGCAGTATACTCTTAAATCAAAATAAAAGCAGCCAACAAGAACATCAATAGGATAGTTAAGAAAATGGTCGAGACTTGTAAAGATTGGCATGAAAAGCTATCCTTTGTGCTCTATACATATCGAACTTTAATTTGAACTTTCATGGGTGTTACTCTATTTTCCCTAGTTAGATAAAAGCCATTCTGCTAATCAAAATCAAAATCCTTTCTCTAAGAGTCTTAATGGAGGCCAAACTCAAAAAAGCTAAGTGGGCAAGAATAGAGCTAAACCTTATTAAACTAAAATAAATGAAAAAATCTGTCATGGGCAAATGTATCAAAAGTGAATGATTAGGGCCCATCACATAAAGGTTAACCTTCGCTAGTTTCAAAAAAAATTACTACTCAAGACAATTCTTCTAATCCACAAGGACGCCCAAGGTAAGTAGACCCTTAATTGGGAAGGACCCTATATCATGAAACAGCCTTTCTCTAAAAGGGCCCTAACCCTAACAAAAATGAATGGCAACATTTTGCCTAATCTCATCAATTCAGATCTATCAAGAAATACTATGCTTGAAGAATAAAAACCCAAAAAGATATTATTTGTAAAAAAAACCAAAAAAAAAAGAAGGGTCTTAGATAAAAACCTAAAAAAGGCATCCATGCTACCAACTCAACTTAAGTTGAAATCCTGAAAAGGTGGCTCAAGAAATCAAACTTGACCACACACAAACAACATTTAAATCAAACCTTACCCATGTACTTATCAAAAATAGGTGAAGAAGGCTTTAAAAAAATCAACACTTCATGCAATTTGATGTAGGGTAGGTGAAGAAAGCTAACTTCTTCACATGATCCTGTGTATGGTAGATGAAGAAGGATTTCAGTAAAGTAGCCTCCTTACGCAGTCCTTTGTAGGGTAAGTAAAGAAGGCTTTAAGTCAACTTTATCCGTAAGAAGGATTAACAAAGTTTTTATTTGTTAACTTTACTTGGTTAGGAACCGATAGAGTAAAATGGCTTCTTCATGTGATCCTGTGTATGTAGGTAAAGAAGGCTGGCCTCTTCATTTGATCCTGTGTAACGTAGGTAAAGAAGGCTTTAAAAGCCCAAAAGTAGATGATAGACTTGACCTAGTCGAAATAGGCACTAAGCCAAAAACTAGAAGATGGCCTTAGCTTAATCAAAATTAGAACTTAAGAAATGAAAAAGCCTAAGGGTAGCTTATGGTTCAGTCCCTGCGAAATTGGCACTAAAGAAATGAAAAAGCCCAAGAATAGCTTATGGTTCCGTCCTAGTGAAATTGGCTCTAAAAACTAAAAGCCCAAGATAGATAATGGCCTTGGCCTAGTTGAAATTGGCATTAAATTTGTAAAAAAACCAATGTAGTTGGTTAGGTAAAAAGCCAATGCGAGTGGTATATATATGTAAAGAAAAAAAAAACCTTCTACCGAAAAGTTTATCATGGCTCTGACAAAATCATGTCTATTTTAGTCTTTGCCTTATTTCTGATTCTTAGCAACAGCCAAAGACAGGCAGCTATGGATACCTAATTTCGCCCAGGCCTCTTCTTTGATAGGCTAGAGATATCTGAAACCAAGAACATAACGACTGCTTGATAGGGATAGTCTTTTTTCGTATGGATGGATATTTCAAGCCTTTTTAGTCATGCTTAAATGACTGCATATGCATAAGACAGAAAAAGAGTAGTATCAAAGGTTGTAAAGAATAAATCTCGGATAAGAAAGACGCGTATCAAGGTGAAAAATTAGCTTTTAAATTTGTTCTTTTATTATTTTGAAATTTATTTTTGTAGATGATATCACAATCAAATTTTCTATTTTTAGAAATTTTTTTAGAATTTTCATAAAATTTGGGAAGTTGACCATCAAATATTTTTACTAATACTTGTGTAATATTTATGCTGATATGCACTTCAAAAAATACAAAATATTGAAGAAAAAAAATCCACATTGTCATTTATAAAATAAGGTCTTAAATTGACAAATTTATCAATTAATTTTTCATTGTACGGCGAGTTTCTACTCGCGAATTTTCCAAGTAAAACTTGTTCTAAAATTCAAGTTTTTATCTCTATTACTTTTACCAACTAACATTTTGAGCAAGTTATTAAATTCAACTCCTTTTTTTGAAGTTAGAATTATTTTTGAAATTTTTTCGTTTCCAAAATACAAAATTTTTAACTCTGTAAAACTTTCAGTAGGATCTTTTTTTAATTTATAATTTGTAAAATTATCCAAATATTTTCATGAAATTCATATCAAATCAGTTTTTGAAATTTTAGTTTATTTTATGAGTTTTGCAATTTTTTTCAAACAATAATTTTTCTATAAAGATTTGTCTCATAAAATTTTATAAGTTTAAGACTTTTAATTGTCTTTTTCTTGCACGTTAGACTTCTTAAAATTTTCTTATATAATTTAGTACTTGGAATTTTCATAAGAAAAATTATATTATTTTTATTATTTTGGGCCAAATTTCCTTCATTGGCTTAAAATTGGCAAATTTTGTTAATGGGCTTGACAAGCCCATTTATTTTTCAACAAGTTCAATAAGATTTCCAAGACCATTTTTGATTTTCCATCAAGCCCATTTCATTTTGTACAAGCCTAACAAGTCCAATGTTGTTTATTTCCGACAAGCCCATTAACTTTCCATAAAGGCCTAATTTAGCCTATTTTGATTTTACAACAAAGCCAATAATTTTCTCTCTCCAAAATTTTTATTAATTCTTTAGGATCCAAAATTTTTATATGAAAATTTAATTGAGCCTTTAACATGATTCAATTCGTAATTGAAATTTTTAATTTATAACTTTTAATTTCTTGCAATTTAACCTTTCCACTCCTTTTTCATTTCTTTCATAAAATTTGCAATTATAATTTTGTTTATTCATACATTTTTCAAACTTTGTGAATATTTATTTTAATTTCAGAATTTGATAATCTAGTTATACAAGAATTAATTTAAGTTATATTGAATTTTATCATTAAGATTAATATCATCTAAAAAATCAAAAAGCCTAATATTATGCTAGATGACTCATATATTAAGATGATGAATCATGAATGATAAGTCATATAAAAAACGAAAATCAATTAATTAAGTTCTAAAAAAATCTTTAAAATATAAAAAAAAAATAAGAAAAGTAAATAAATATAAGAAATGAAAGGCCAATTCAGCCAAGAGGGATTTCAACCCATCTTGTCCGAACCTTCCCCTTATAAATAATGGCAAGGAATTTTCATAAGAAACTTTAGCATTCCATAACAAAAACACTAAAAAATCAAATTTTCTTAGTTTTTTTTTTTATAACTTTTTAAGCTAATTTCTCTTACAAAATTTTAATTTTTGCTTAAAGTATGCTTGATTCCTTCTTTTAGTGAGCCTTGTTACTACTTGAGCTCAAGGATTTTGATCCATGTTGAAAGGAAAAGTATGAAAGCTATGATCGAAGTTTCTTGATTTTGTTGTCATATTTGATTTTTTATTAGTAGTATGTTGATTTTCATCAAGATAATTTGTTTTTGTTGATAGAAATATTTTTTTCATGTATACTTTTATGTTATTTTTCCTAATATTTTAATTATGATTTATCATGATTTCAAGCATATTTAAGCCTGATAAAAATTATGACATGTATTTATATTGATATCCATGAAATTATATGATGAAAAAATTTATTTTTAGTTGTTTATGAGAGCTTGTTGAATATGATGATGGCTTTGATGGGATTTGTTTTGTGATATTTTGGAGTATTTTGTAAAGTTTGAAATTTGCAGGGGCCTAATAATAATTTTTCCAAGAATTTTAAGGCCTTGGAAAGGTATTTCTCGTGTTGGCCGAACCATGTATGAGCTTGTATTTGATGTTTTTTATTTTTTTAGCCTATTTTGTAAATATGAAAATCTTGGGGAATAAATTGTAAAAATGAAAAAAATTATTCCAAGGCCATCTATGCTTGGTCCAACCACCTACTGTACTTTTAATGATGTTTTTCATGTATTTCAATATGTTTGGATAGGTTTCATGTATTATTAATCTTTTAAGGACCTTTTTGTAATTTTTGAAAGTTTAAAGACATGTTTGCAAAAAGGTTAAAAATTGTTCCAAGGCCAAGGATGTTTGGCCGAATACTTTTGGTGACATTTGGAATGTTTTCAATGTTGATTTTGTTCTTTTAGGTACCATTTTGCAAATTTTGAGAGTTTAGTGGGTTTCATGAATTATTAATCTTTTAAGGACCATTTAGCAATTTTTGAAAGTTTAAAGACATGTTTGCCAAAAGGTTAAAAATTATTCCAAGGCTAAGGATGTTTGGCTGAATACCTTTAGTGATATTTGGAATGTTTTCCATGTTGATTTTGTTGTATTTGATGTTTGATTTTGTATTTTAAACCTTTATGGTACCATTTTGCAAAATTTGAGAATTTAGGTACTTGTTTGTAAAAAAGGTGGAAAAATGGTTCCAAGGCCAAAGGTGTTTGGTTGAATCTTTCATGTGATTTTTGACATGTTTGCCATGATTGATTTTGTTATATCTATGTTGTTTTGTGATATTTATTTTGTATATGGACCAAGTTGCAAAGTTACAAAAAATTGGTATCCATTAGAAAAACCTTGTATTATAGGGTTAAAAAATTCTTTTGCCATGCCAAATTAACCATGTAGAGTATTTTGGTCATTTGGTGACATTTCTAGCATTTTTAGCCATCTTGAGGCTAAAATGTAATTTTTAGAAATTTAAAGACCTATTAGCAATTTTGCATTTTAGGTCAACTTTGATGTCTAAGCTACCTATTGAGGGTAACATTGTCATTCCATGTCATTATCGAGTCCTCTAAGGTACCGGGATACTTATATATCAATGGTACACCTTAAAAATATTTTAGTAATTAAAGACCTTAAGAATCGAGTCCTTTATGATCACTAAGATACTTCTAGGTTGAAGGTGCATAATACGGATATGTTTATCATTTTATGCAATTATCAAGTCCTTTAAGGTTTCTAGGATACTTATATGTTGAAGGTATACCTCAGGGACATTTACCCTATAAACAAGTATTATGTCATCACTAGGATTCTTTCATGGTGAAAGTGTTCATTAGGGTTAGGTTCATCTTTTATGACCATTTTCTAGTCTTTTAGGGATACCAGGATACTTTCATTCAAATGTATACCTAGGGTATTTTGGTAATTTTGCATTAAAATCGAGTCATTCAAATGTACACTTAAGGGTATTCGAATTTATACCCAATATTCCTCCATCTTCTGGTGGGCTGCAAAAGATATTTTGATTTTTAAGACTTTCGTATTCTATCGGCTCTCTAATGGGGTGCGAAAAAATGATAAAACTTTTCGTGTTCCACCAATCCTCTTGTGGAGTATAAAAAATATTTTGATTTTCAAAAACATTAAAAACCCAATTTTCTCATCTAGAATACTAAGTTTGTTTCATAGAATTTTATTTTTGATATATGAGAATTATAATTAAATGCTGGATATTGAAACTGAATAAAGATCAAAATTTAAGTTAAAACGAGATTAATAAGGTATTGATTACCAAGCGTCATAAGAGGGATCGATCCTTACTCGTGATTGTACCTGACTCTTGGAACCTTTAATGTGATCTCTGATATAATCACGAACCTCGAAGTTTGTTTTTAAGAGTTTTATAACCTTTAACATACAAACTCTGACAAGTAACCAGTCTCACCTAGCCAAAATATATTGGTGATGACTCCAAAATAAATAATTATTTTGTAATAAGTATTTAGGGTTAAGTCATGTGAGTGATTTATCTTGACGACTTGTACCCAAACATAAAAAATAAAAAAATAAATAATGATAAGGCCCTAAAAATAAAAGAATAATGATGTATATATATATATATATATATATATATATATATATAGGAACGAGGAGTAGACTTGCTATTTAAGTTGGTTTGATTAGGATTTGCATCCGGGCCATGATAAAACATAAGACACTATATAAAATCGGACTTTTAATGAACCGGTAGAAAATTGGTTTAATTCGTAAAAATTAAAAGAATAAAAAAAATGTTGAAAAAATAATTTCATATGTATATTCTAATTTTTGTCATTTTTTATTATAGAGATTTAAACATTTAATCTTTTAATTTTATATTAAAGATCATAGTCTTATATCAATACATATTTTATTAACTATTTACTATATTTAATATTTATCTAACAATAGAATTATTTTTAAATAAATTGATTAATTGAGTTGATTATACTGAGAACAATGATGAAAAAATTGGATCGAACTAACCGATTCAACTAGATAATGGGTGGTATAGTTGTTCAATGAGATATATAATTATATATATAATTGAATTTTTTTTTTTGAATCAAACAAAATTGGTAAAAAATCAATAACCGAAAATATGAATAAAAAATAGATAAAACTAGATTTGACTATTATATCCAAATTAAACCCAAATTTAAGTCCAAAATACATCAAATTTAAGTCCAAATTTAAACCAAAATACACATAAAATACAGAAGAAAATTTAAAATTAAAACCCAATTATATTTTCTCTCGTACACCATACTCGATGCCCCCACCATCCACAAACAGACAAACAGACAAGCTCGACCTCGCCTCCATTCCTCTCTCCCCCCAGCATGCAAATCCTTAGGGTTCCTGTCCTTCTTGACCTCTTCTCAATTTTTTTTTTTTGATTTTTAACTTTTTATTCTAATTTATAAATTTATGATAGATTTATATGTTACTTATATTATTTTTTATAAATTTCTAAATTTTTTAAAATTATTTTATTTTTTAATTATTTAATATTAAAAAAATGATTATATCAATGATTAAATTAGTTGAATAAAAATTTGATATCAATGATTCAACTAATTTACTATCATTTTTTATTATTGAAAATCAGATATCTTGAATATTTTTTAATCTTGTCCTTCTTTAATGACTCATATTCATGTCACATCACAGTCAAAAAATCTGCTGGCACTCATTCCTTGGCTTTCATTCTCATAACCCTGATTCTTGTACTTCCCATCAAATATTTAAATTCTGATTAGTATGAAATTTTATGTTATATTTATTATAATTTTAAATATAATTAATATAGTTTTAATTAGTAAATATTAGAGTTGAAAATATAAATAATAAATATTTATAATAAAAAGTATAATCGTAAAATAAAAATTATAACAACATATTACATTTTCAGTTAAAATCCTTTTTTTTTACTGAAGCCATTAGTCGCACAATTGCTTGACTATCCATTTGAATTGTTAGATGAGTTCAAATGTTCTTTTACAGATGGAAATTAACGGCTTTTTATCGGGAAAGTCTTTTAGAGGGGGATAAGTTGGGGAGATATAACTGTAATTAGGAATGTGTAGGTTGTTTTATCTGTGACACGTGGAACAGTATGATTGCAGCTTTAAAGTGTCGTATGACTCCACGTGGACGACACCCAGCTTTCAATCTTTGCTTTTTTGGGTGATAGCTAGATCCGAGCATGATCAGTACGGCTTAAAAAATTTTAAATTTTAAATTGGATTTATATTTATATTTTATATACTCGTATCTATTTGTTTAAAATGAAATTATTATTTATTATATAAAATTTTTTTATTAATATTTATATATTTTATAATTAAATTTAAATAAAATATAATATTTAAATTTAAAATTATTATTTTAAATCATATTAGATTAATTCGAAATAAAAATATCGAGACATAAATCTAAATCTTATTGGATCGTGCTTCTTTAGTCAATAGACTGTTCGGTTCATGCCCAGTTCTAGTGACAGCATATATTTGTTGGTCAGATCCCTTTGATGGTCCTAGCCTTAGCCCAATAACAGTTGGGCCCAAAATATGGCCCACGTTAATACTGATAACCTTTAATTGTTATTTTTAAATTTTGCGAAAAAAGGACATATTAAAAACACTAGCACGTTAACTCGTTCGTCCGAGATGTTTTGATATTTTATAATAATATAATTTTAAAATATAATAATATTAATAATTTACTATTAATTGTTATATAATATTTTTATTTCCATATTATTTTGAAAATAAATTTTTATAAATAATTTTTTTAAAAATTTAAGTTTTCTAGGTTTTTAATATATTATTATATAAATATGATTATATAATATAATATGAATAGACATATATATAAAAATTTATACAAAATAAATTATTAAAATGTTACAATTTATACTAATATATAACACTTTTAATATGATTTTAATGTGATACGAAATTGGGAGTAATATCTAGATACTTTTAATTAAATTTGATAATTTTGAACATAATCTAATTAAATAACATAACATAAAAAATAATATGAACATAACATAACATGTCAAAATCTACATAAATTAAATTAAGATGTATCAAAATTTTTAAAATATATAATATCTTAAATACAATTAGACATAAGAAACAACACGAACACGAAGCACACATAGCAAAAAATTAGAAGTTATTGAATGATATCAATTAAACTTCAAAATTTCGAATAAAATATTGTTCCATGACATAAACATAATATACAAAAAATAATTAAAATATAATAAACCAAAAAAATAAACATGACATGAATACATTAACGTCCTAAAATCCACATAAAATGAATTATTAATGTGTCAAAATTTTTATAAATATAAAATACATTGAATTCAATTATAACATAAAAAGTAATATAAACATAATAAAAATTTAAAAATCAAAAATCAAAAATCAAAATAAAATCTCAAAATATTAATCAAAATAGGTTGCCATCTGTCAATAGCTAGTTAAATGTTTTGGGGTTACTTTAATATAACTAGAATGATAACTTGGCTTCGCTCGAGATATTTTAACATTTTATACAAAAATAATTTAAAAATTATAATAATATTAATAATTTAATATTAATTATTTTATGATTACTTTATTTTTTATTTACATTGATGTGAGAGTAATTTTTTGTAAATGATTCTTTAAAAAATATTTAGTTTTTCTATATCTTAGTACATTATAATCTAATTATAATAATATAATATATTACAAATAGGTAAAAGTTTCAAAATTTAATAACATAAAATAAAATTACAAATAGATAAATGTTTTAAAATCTAAATAAAATAAAATTTTAATATATTAAATTTTATGTAAATATATAATACTTTGAAATACAATTGTGACATGAAAAAGTAGTAAGAATATGAACAAGACATGTAACACAAAATTAAGAGTTATTTGGATATTGTCTATTAAACTTGATAATTTCAAACATAATATAATTATAGGACATGATACAAAAATAACATGAATATTAAACAAATAAAAAATTTTGTCAAAATATATTGTAAAACAAATTGTTGACATGTCAAAATTTTTTGTAAATATAGTACATTGAATAATATTATTAGATAAAAAATAACCTAAATACCGACAACACGCAGCACAAAATTAAGAAATATTAAATAACATCTATTAGAATTGATAATTTTGAACATTAAAAGGCTATATGACATGAACACAATATGAAAAATATAATTAAAACATGACATAACACAGAAAAACATGAACATGGCATGAATACATATACATGTTAAAATTTACATAAAATAAATTATTAACGTATCAAAATTTATATAAATATATAATATATTAAATTCGATTACAATAAAAAATAACACAAACTCAGCACCAAATAAAAAATAAAAATATTACCTAAAAAGTATCACAAAATAAAAAAAAAAAGCAACCAAAAAGCAATGTCTCAAAGAATTGCTTTAATATATAGTACTAAGATGTTAACCCTGCTTCACCTAGGATGGCTTGTTTTAATATTTTAGAAAAAATAATTTTAAAGAATAAATAATAGTATAATAATTTTCCATTAATTTTTATTTATGTGTTTGTCGTAAAAGTAAAATTTTTATAAATAATTATTTTAAAAATATTTAACATTTCTATATCTTAATACATTATAAAATAAATATAATCATATGACATGACAAAAATAGATAAGCATGTTAAAATATATATAAAATAAATTATTAATATGTCAAAATTTATATAAATATATAACTATTTAATTACGATTATAGCATAAAAAAGTAAATATGAAATTATGAACACCGACACAATGACTTGCGTCAAATTATTTGGATAGTGTCAATTAGACATGAAAATTTTGAATATAAAATGGTTATACGAAATGAATACATGAAATAAATAATTAAGACATGACATGACACAAAAATAATATGAATAAGATATGAATATATAAACATTTCAAAATCTATACAAAATGAATTATTAACATATCAAAATTTATATAAATATATAATATCTTAAAAAAATTATAATCATATGAAAAAATAATGTGAGCACTAAAACACATGGTATGAAATTGAGAGTTATTTGAATAGTGTCATTAGACTTGATAATTTTAAATATAATACGATTAAATGATACTAACAAAAACTAATTAACATATGACACAACACAAAAAATCAATACGATACAAATATACAAACTATCAAAATCTAAGTAAAATAAATTATTAACGTATCAAAATTAATATAAATATATAATACCTTAAATTCAATTATAACTCAAAAAATAACACGAACATGACATAAATATATAAAAAATCCACAAAATTAAAAAAAGGGCAAAGGAAGTAATACAATAAATTCAGATTTAGGGAATTGCTTTAGTCTATTTTTTCAATTTAGAGACGTTATTGGTGTATCTATACCTTGTTTTAATTGTTTTAAGATATTTTTATATAAATTTTAATACATTACTAATTCGTATTATATAGATTTTGATATATGCATTTATTTTATTTTTTTCGTGTTGATTTTTTGTTGTACCTTAATTATTTTTTCATGTCCTGTCGTCTAATTTTAATTCTAAATGTTAAAAAAATATTTCTTATTTATTATAATAACTACATATTGTAAACATTTATAATTTAATAACTAATTTGTAATGTCCCACAAAATTGAAGAAACAAAGGATGCCAAGTATCAATTTAATATTAAATTAATTTATTATTCTCCACAAAATTGAAAAAAAAAATGAAAAAAAAAAGAGAGATGCCAAGAATCAATTTATTATTAAATTTCTTGGGATAACTTTAATATAATGTTATAGATTTCCTATGATTTCAAACAATTTTCCAGACTCCAAATCCAACCTTCTAAAAGAGCAATGTAGGTAAATGAATGAAATTTATTTATTATCATTTGGATTGCACAAGTTCTTGTTTAGCTTCAGGCTCCAAGACAACCGATGGCCGACTGCAACTTCCTTTTTCATGCCTTGATGTTCTTGTTTAACGAGATTGAGTGCTCAAATATTTATTATAACTATACCGTATAATATATGTGTATGTATGAATGTGGAAAAAAACTTTTAACTGATAAAAAAAATGAATTTCCGTTCGTCAAATTTCTAAATAAAAAAGTTTAAATTGCTGTCATTAGAATATAATTTTTTATTTTTTTTTGGGTGTTGACTTTAGATAACATGTTTATTTATCAAACAAAGGTAAAATTAATTAAAAAGTTGATGAGTAATTAAATCTCAATCAAAATATATGGCAAGTAATTTTGTTTTAAAATTAGTTTAGATTGGTTTAGAAATGAAAGAGATATATGCTCACATATTTTTGTTGATTAATTTTTGGGATAAAGATTCTTAGATAACACTTAAGCAATTAATTTGTTAAATAATTATAAAGTTAATTACAGTTCGAGAGTAATTTAATCTCCTGCCATTATATATAGTGTTAAGTTATGGTACTTTTTAATATCATCTTACTTGCACAAAAGTTTGACAAGTAAATTATTTATTTATTTATATGTTTTATAAATCTGTTTGAAACGATTTAGACTACATGCTTATATATTTTTTATGTGGCAACTAAGAGTTATCTGAGTTATTTATTCAAACAATTTATACAATTAAAGGTGATAATTTTCAGAAAGGGTTTTTATATTCATTTATTTCAATGAATATTGCATATACATGTTTTAATTTTTATTTTTTATAGTCACAAGTTTTGAAATTAAAAGCATTACTTGAGTTTGCTAAATAAATCCTTCTAATTGGACTGTAATTTTGTATCTCCCGCAATTCATAAAATGTTTTTGCACTAACAGATTCAAGAATAGTTATGCTTTTTATTAATTTAATTTATTTAGAAGAAACTTTTGATTTTAAATTATGATTTTCTTTTAATATGTGATTTTTCAATTTCATGCGAATTGGGTTTTTATAGTATTAAAAGATGAAAACTGTTAAATCATTTATTTATTAAGTTTATAATTACAACTTTGAAATATACTAATTATACATATTGCAAAATATACATATTCAAGTGCGAGGCATGTGATCATCTATTAGTATTTCACACCAAGATCAACATGAAATAAACCAAAAACACAAGAAATAATATTTAATGTTGCTTTTCCTCATTATATATATATATATATGTGTGTGTGTGTGTGTGTACAATCTTTGGCCAAGAGAGAAAAAACATTATAAACACAGAGGTTACAACCAGTACAAAACACCAATAAATAAACACTAAAGCGGAGTCTCAAAACAAATTTAGTCTCCATGCTCACTAGTGTTTGAACCTATAGAATATCCTTTATTCCATGTAACTTGGTCTTTTCTCTAATTCTTCCTCACATCTCTGCAACTTTGTGAAACCCTCGTAGAAAACCCACATTTTACATAGAGATCACAGAAAGATTACATTTAATCTCATTATGTTGAAGGCCAAGATTGCTCAATATGTGAGTGGTACGGGAATCACCCCGTTAGATTCCATTGTCTAGACTTTTACTAGCTCAGTGTATGCCAACTAGAGTAATTGGGAGTTGCCACCCGAGTTGCAGTGGAAATTGAGAATTGATTATATGCTTCAAGGCCACAAGTCTTTCCTTTATCGAAGAACCAAAGAACTTGATTAGGAGATTTAGGTGCGGAGTATAGACGGAATCAGAGCTTCTACACTCACTTGAGTTAAGCCATGCCTTTACCATTCAACTTTAAATACGGCTCCATTAGGCTTTTAAATTAAGTATCAGAGCTTATCATTGACCTAATGTCATGCATTTATGTACAATTAAATGTCTCGTCTTGTCACAGATTCATCTAAAGGTATATAGGAGGGCTGGTAGCTTTAGGTGATATATTGATCATTAAATCATGCAATCAGTAGTTTAAAACATACGTACACTCTAATAAAAGTAGGTGGCGTGAAACAATGAATCTTTACTATTTCATTTAAAAACGGACCAAATGTCCCTAGTTTATATGACAAGCAAATCCCTAAAATGCCTCATGGGATATTAAACAAACCTATCCAATTCCAAATGACATATTGAAATAAGCTATTATCATGCTCTTAAATGATATGGTTGAAATGATTTCCAATGATATTTCTAAATGACAGAGTCGAAACGATGATCAATCATACTATTAAATTACAAACGTGGAACAAAATAATCAATTATCCTTGAAT
>JBBYHM010000018.1:14336714-14347319 GCA_038381775.1 Adansonia rubrostipa | reverse complement strand
AATGACAGAGTCGAAACGATGATCAATCATACTATTAAATTACAAACGTGGAACAAAATAATCAATTATCCTTGAATCTTACATCAATCAATTCTTCATTCACCATAAGATAATATGTATTGTAACATAAAACATAATCCTAACACAAGATTCTAAAAGATATGCCTTCGAATGCTACACCAACATTATACTTCATCTACATGGATATTATAATCCTAAACATAGGCATGTAATCATGCATAGATACGGCTACGTGAGTATTCATGGACATGTGTCACATGCTTATTGTTTGTGGTACGAGAGTCACTCCTATCGGCATGTTAAGAGTCACTAATTAATATTTTATATACCGAAAATCAAGACCGATTTTCAAGCTAAAGTCTTTTTTTTTTTATTGAAGAATTTGGTTCAAAGATTTGGGCGCATGCTTAGAGGAATATAAGCTCGTAACTCTGCCTGAGATAAACACAACTTCTAATCCATGACATATAAACTTGTATTATACTATATTATTATCCTTTGAGTCCTAATGCAAAATTTTAATTTTATATGAATATTTGGATGTCTCATGTTGTCATCTATTTATCTAAAAGGATTCAGGTAGATTGATAATTTTAAATACTCTTAAGACCATTGAGCATGATGCAAACATATAGTTATAACATTCACAATATAATGATTATACCATAGATAGAATGAAAGAATAAACACAGGACATAAAAATATAAATAAATAATAAACGTTATAAAATTTAAAAAAATTAAAAAAGATAAATAATTATATTCAAAAGATAAAAAATTATTTTTAAAAAGTATCATCTAAAAATGTGTTCCTAAAATATTTTAATCGTCCCAAAAGCTTTGAGGAATGGAAATCGTCCCCAAATTCATAAAAGATGCCAAAATTTTTTTAGGGATGTTTTCCATCCCTAAATAAACATTATTCGGGGATGTGCAATATCCGCAAAATTAATGAATTGGAGACAACTAAGGTCCCTAAAATGACAATTAGATAGGGTTAGTCAATTCATTTTTAAAGGACATTTGACATCGTCAATATGCATTGGGTTGACTCACGTCTCTGAAAATGGTTAAGCAGAGCATTTCAAGACACTAACCATTCTTTTGCTTTTTTTTTTTTTTTTGGTTTACTTGACAGTAAACTACTATAACTTTAGATCTAATAATACAAATCAATAAAAAAAAATAGAAAAGCTAATTATCTTCATTTAAAATAATCAAATCATAAACATAAAATTAAAATTAAAAAAAAAACTACATTAATAAAATCTACTAAAATTTAAAATATTATGACTATTCAAGGTAGTGTCTATAAATTAATTTTCTATTTAAAATAAAAATTTCTAAGATTCTCCTCACGATCAAGTATCAACCATATCCTAAAAATTCAAATAAAAAAATTGAAATTAAAAAATACTATCATGAAAATCAAATATGCCAACACTCAACTGGTTTTAAGTATAAAGAAGGGCACAGTGGAAAGTGAAAACTCGAGTACACTGATTGTTAGATGCCTAAATGCTTTTAAGGCAGGATAGAAAGTGTTCAAACTATCTACCGTAGCTTTACAACGTCAGCAGTTATGTAGGCAACGAACGCTGCAAGGCCACTATACCAAACATTGCATTTTGAACTCCCCATCAAAAGCGAGAGATTTAACAACGGAAGCTCTAATTTCCTTACAGTCTTGAACAATTTGACATAGATATCCATAGTTCAGTAAAAATTTTTCGATCAGGTCCTAATTTTTATATGTGTTTGCATTCGATGAAAATGAAAATGATACAAGCATCAATAGCTTAGTAGCAACGACTCGAGCAGTTTCTTACCTCCGGTCGAAAAAGAGTCGACAACTGCAGTTTACTCAATAAAAAGCTAGCAGGGCAGCTAAGGATCTCAACAGAACAATCAAGCAAATGGACAAACATGACCGAACAACACTTATTTTTTTTAAACTCAATGAACAATAAATTTAAAGCATGTATGAGTAGAATCCACCTCCTTTTTCTTTCTTTAAGTTTTAGATTATCAGAGCATGTAATCGTGTCTGTTTGGCACAAATGCTGTTATGGAAAATGATTTTTCCAACAGACAACATTGCATGCGACCAAGAAAACACCGACATGATTTTCCCAGTCATAATCCCTCTTTTGAACGTCTTATTCACTTAATAAGACATTATTAAGTAAATAATGCATGAAACAAAAAAAATCCTATCTTATCGTTCAGGCTGAAAATTTGTAAAGACTTACTAATTATCTCCAAACTTGGTCTTGAACCTAAGCCAGCATCATAACGTGGGCATAAATTTCAAGCTAAGATACAGCAACAAATTAAGCAATAAATTATATAGTTCAGAGCTAGCAATATACTCCACCAAAAAAAAAAAAAAAATCCTTCTAGGTTCCATGTGGCACTAACGTGCATATTTGCATTCATGAATGAATGAAGGTGCAACTTACTACATGCTTCCCTTTTGTAGGGTCACAAGACTTGACTGTAGCTTCATAAAACCTGCCATTGCCGCAATAAGATACAATTAGTAGAGTACCTTCATTATTAGATCGTTCAACATTGTGATCAACCAAACAAGACGATAAATTTTCAAAAAACTATTATCCACTTTTTTCAAAGAAACTAAAATAACAATGAAAGTTCGAAAAATCAAAGCAGATGATCATTAATGTCATAAGGCTACTTTGGCACTGTCTTGCTCAATTATAAACATATGTCGATCTTTAATTCACATTTGAGCTCCTACGATAAGGGACAGCTTAAAAGTTTGAATATTACCTCTAAATAGTGTACATGCACCCTCAACATCTATGCCAAGCGAAGGAACTAAACGTGGCTCTTTGGTCACAGGTGGATCCTTCAGAAAAGATGTCATAATTATATTACATCTGCCAGAATTTTCTCGACTTCTAGCTTTCTATAATTACAACAACTCTCGAAAGAGAATATAAACTTGACAAGGCCTTAATCTTATAAAAACTGAGTGCAAGTGACCTTTCTTAAAAATAAATAAATAAATAACATCACAGACCTATAAGGTAATAGCCGATCTTGTTGCACGGTAAAACTTCTAGAATAGCCATAATCTCATATCAGATATTCTCAATTATTAAAGTCAGTCTTCCAGCAGAGCGAAATAAGCAGGGCAATAGAAATAAGTAGATTTAAATTCAAGCAAACCAACTAAGAAGCCGCAATAGTTGTTCTCGGAGGACTTATGCTAAATATTGCAAGCATACCTGATTTGGAGTTGTTTAGATCACTAGTTTCTTTAGTTCCTTGTCCACTCCCACTTTTGAGATCAAGCGAATTTCATACCTATATAACCAATACAAAAGTAGTAAGACAAAGAACGAATAAACACCATAGTCAAGTCCATTTAGAAATATCAACGACATACTTCAGTACATGCAAAATTTACAATGTTCGAGTTCTTTTTAAATTTCAGAAATCTACAGGTGGTAAAAAGTGTAAGAACAGAGGTAAAACAAGTGATTCAATAAAACAAGAGATGGAAAGCAAGTAAGAAATGAATTATTAAATAATATTGTAATGTATCTGCTAGGACCAAAACAAAAATGTTATTAGTGAAACAGTTCTCAACGTACATAGGCTACTTCATAGGCAACTATTTTCAATGTAACTAGGTTATTTCACATGCAACAAAACGTAGCATAAAGTATACAAATTGAAATCTATATTAATACATATCGAATGTATAGATATCCCATTTTGTCCAGGCCATCATTCAAGACATCCAAGGCCACTTTTCAAATATCACTAGGGTCATTAAGATAAGCATGGATCAATTCCCATCATTCCTGGCTCAAGTAGGAGGTATGGAGAGTTAAAGGTGCATAAATTTCATATTTTTTGTGTATGTATCGATACATGAAGATCATGTATCGATATAGGGCCTCCACATCATCAAATTTCAAAATTCCACATGTTGTATTGATACAAATGGGGCTTGTATTTATACATTTGCTTTATGTATCGATATATTGGCGAAATGGATTAATACAAGATTTGACAGTAGCTAAAATTCAATTTTTGGACAAGATGTATCTGTACATAAGTAATTGTCTTTATACGATCTTCATTGTATCGATACATTTTGGATTTTTTGCCGAGATTTATCTATACAATTACAGTGTATTGATATATTAATGCATTTTTGCCCAGTTCGTGCTATTTTTTAGTCTTTGCACCATTGATCTAAAAATTCGATTTAAATATGTTTTTGGCATAAAAAACCATCAAAATTCATATCAAGCCTTAACTTTGGACTTGTGATTAGCTTTTAGCTAATTTTGAGGCCCAAATTAGCTTGAAAATGGGACTTTTTTTGCATTAAATGGTTTGTTTCAAGGGTAAAGTTGGCTTTTTTCAATTGCAGACTTTACTAGCAGCTCTATTCTACTACTCAGATCACGTTAATTAATGGGATTTTGGCCAGCTGAGCAAAGTACTTAGGGTTGCCCCCATAGTACATTGAGGAAATTCAAAATTGCCTATGCTTTTGGCCTTTAAATCTTTGTTAATCACTTGCTAATAAAAGAGCTAACTTTGGGTTAGCAAAGGACAAGGCACAAAAACACTCCTAAAAGAACTATTCCATTGCACTCTACCCCTAAATCAAAACTTCATTCTCATAGCTCCTCCAAACCCCTACCAAAAACGTCCAAAAACTCATTCTTTCACTTACTGCATCTTTAAAATTTCTCTTTATTAACATTATAACCAAAAAGCTACTTTTTTTCATCATTTTCTTGCTAAACAGAAAGAAAGAAAAGGAGGGGGAAAGTGAGCTCAAAGCTTTAACTCAAAGGAAAGGCTAAGGTTTAGGCTTGTTGGTATATTTTCTTCACTTCTTTTCATTTATTGTTGGTTTTTTATCATCTCCATCACTTTAGTATGCCAAAAATTCATGTCACGATGACTCTTTTTCCAGGAAAGCTCATGCATTTTGTGGCCTTTTATGTGGTAGATTTAGGATTTTTCATGCTTCATTGACCCCTTTAGCATGTTTCTTTGTTTTTATGTGCTTAGCTATTCTTGAAAATATGTTTTAACGCTGCCATGAAATTCCAGCCAATTGTTCATCTTTATTTAAGCATGTTCACAAACTTTCCATGGCATAACTCTTGTGTCATTCATGAAACTCATATATTCATGCATTCCGTTGTCATTTTTTTGCATTTTGGTGACTAATATCATGTCAAAATGCCATCTTTCCATGTCTAAGCATGTTATCCATGCCCATATACATGAATGTAATCTTTGGTCCATCTCATATTTGTCAAGATGCTTGTTTGTTTGCTGTTAAAATCTAAATTTCTAAAAACTTTCCCAAATTAAAGGAAGCTAAAAAGGCAAAGGGAAGCTTTTTATGCTAATCTTTATAAGTCTCCACCATCTTCGCCACAATCTTTTTGATATTTTTATTAACTGCTTCTACAGCTCCATTTATTATTGGACAATATGTCGCTGAATTATAATGAGAGATCTTGAGTTGGGTACATGATTTTATTATCTATTTATTATTCAAGTTAATGGCATTATCCACTATAATCCTTTTGAGGATTCCACATCAGCAAATGATATTAGTCTTTAGGAATTTTATCACGGTTGACTTTGTTACATTTGCGTAAGAAGTATATTCAACCCATTTGGTGAAATAGGCTATAGCCACCAAAATAAAACAATGACAGTTTGGTGCTATAGGGGAAATTGACCCAATAACATCTATACCCTATACAAAGAATGGCCATTAGGTTTCGTTGAGTTTGCGTTTAGATTTTTTTTTTAATAAATTTTTAAATTCGAATTTATTTTGCCACCTCTACTAATGATAAGTTCATTATTATAACTCATTTGTAAAGCCACTTTGAAAAAGATTTATACTTAATAAATTGATAACATACAAATCTATATTTCAAAAGGGAACCAGGCGATACCACCAAGGATAGATCTTCATGGTACTTTGGGGGTCCCATGGTCCCCTAAAGTTTTTGAAATTTTTTCTACCTGTGTATGTTACTATTAAATAAATTTAAAATGACTCACTAATATTAAAATGGTTAGTTTTATCTTTCTTTTTAATTATTATTATTATTATTATTTATGAAGAGTTAAAATTATAGTATTATTTTCTCATAACTTATAACTTACAAATCTTTTAAAATTAAGAGATTTGTTATTAGTTTTAAATTATAATAACATGAACTTATAAAAATCAAATTAATTTTTATTTCATAAGACATTTAAACCTTTAGCCTATTTACATTTGATTCATTACTTATTATTCTAAAAAAATATTACATTTAGGTTGATCTACCGCTATCCACTTATATAAATTACATTTTTTAATATGAATCCATTGAAATTAAGGTTTTATTTGATGCATTGATAATGTATAAATCTATACGCTATAAGTGAAAATGATCTTTATTTTACCAATGTGGCATAACTTGATATACTAACAATACATCAAAGATAAATTCTTAAAATTTTTATATAATTTGTTAAAGTGCATAATTTAACAAATAAAATATATTTTTTACATCCAAAATTTTTGTTGAAGATCCAATACTAGATATCATCTCTTAAAAATAAATTATTTGTATATATTTTTAAAATCTAATTCAATGATAGTACGTAGATAACGAGTGCATCAGTTATAATTGGATTTATTAGTAGACATGGATGAGCAAGCTTGACAAATAAATTTATCCACGCAAGTGAACAAGAACAGCCAAGTTTTACTAAAAATTTAGTGGGAAAAACAAGAATACGAAGGAGAAAAAAGAAAAACTCGATCGAAAGATTATATTTCTACAGAAAACTGACTGTGGGCAATGTCGTCGAATTAAGGGTCTTCCCGTATGTATCTAAAGGGGATCAAGCACAAGAGGGTGGTATCTTGGGCACTCCTTGACGTCGCAACTCTTCCAAAACGCTATCCGTAGATGGCGGCTTCAACCCAAGAGGAAGTGGCAGCCATGGTTTTGATAAAACGTCTCCAATAGCTGCATCTATCGTCTCTTTCGACTGTTTCACAACACAATTACTTAATTATTATAAAGCATTAATATCACGCTATTAAAGAGGTAGTTGAAAGCAAAGCGAAATCTACTAACCGGATGGAAGTCAATGAGAAGGTAGGGTCCTGATTGCCCGCCCTGGACGCCAATGCCGTGGTCTTCTGCTTTGTACATGGCATGGAGGGAAGGAATGCCCGGGACCGGTGGTGCAGCAAATCTCTGCATGTAAAGCAGCAAATCCGCTTAGCCTAAAAAAGTAGATTTAGACATTATTATATTTATATTTTATTCATATTTTTTATTATATTATAATCATATTTAAAATATTTTATATTTTTATAAATTTTAAAATGATAATAATTCATATTAAATATATATTTTTATATATATTTATATCATGTTTTATTTTAATTACTCTATCTATCTTATATTTATATAATCAGAACTAATATTATTGGGTTTATTAAAAGGCTTTAACTATAATTCAGATGCGAATGCATACGCCTAGGAGCTAGCTAGCAAGTGTCTTTTAATATGAATCTCACAGTCTAGTTACAAACAGGTAAGAAGCCTCCCAAACAGGAGTGATGTTTTACCGTTGGTGTCTGTGACTGTGGAAAGCAAGGTGTTCCTTGGGTTAGTCCATTTGTTACCTATACAATAAGAGAAAAACAAATGATTGGAATTGCCACTTTTAGCAGGATGGATATAAAGAAGTTAATGCATATTTTACTAGGAGTAATGCGAAGAGAAAAAGGTGATCAGAGCAGAGCTTACACGACGGTGGTGCTGATGCCGAAACGAGAGGTCTGATGGTGGAGGTTCCCATGTGGCCCATGGTGGTAGCGGCGGTGATGTTGTGTGGGGTGGATGTTTAGGCCATAAGTGCATGAGGGATTGATCCATGGTGGGATGACCCCATACATGCAAAGGCCTAAAGTGGTGGTGGTGGTGGACGGTTGACATGGGGGGAAGACCCAAAGTGGTTGCAAGCCAATGATTCATATCTTTCTTTCCTCCACCTGCAGCGGTGGCAGCACCGTACATTTGCCGCCGTTGGGTCCAACTTGCCGCCTCCGCCTCACGCGCCAGCAAATGCTTCCGATGAGATCTATATTTCTGCACAACAAAACATAATAATTCATCTTCAAACCACTCTACCTCCCTCTATCTAAAATTTATTTACCATATGAAAATATATACCCTAATACATATTAACTATGTAAAAGGTCACTTAACGTCGAAGTTCAAGTTATGGAAAAGTGAGATTGCAGTCTACATTATTCTTAATGAATTTCTTATAATATCTGCTCTCATAATGAAAATTTTGTTCTTTTACTATGTCTGCCTACAAACAAGCTTCTTCTTCAAAATTATCTTCATTAAATAATTAATCCTTTAAATTAAAATTCCATAAAGCTATATCCTTTTCTGAAAAGTTTGTCAATGATATGCATATCTCGAAGCAGATTCTGCAGAAAAATAAACAAAGATAATAATAATTTGTTGCCTTTAGAAAGAACGAAACAAACTATGATACTACTGAAGGGATGATGAAGTAGGGAAAATAAATAATATTAAAAGTGAATTAATGGTTTAAGTACTTGAAGATGGCTGGCAATGTTATGGCGAGTAAGACAATCGATTCCCATAATCTCTAAAATTCTTGAAGGCACCGCCTTATCCAACCCGAGCTGCTCCACTGCTTGCACGAACCTCCTGTGCAGCTCCGGATTCCAATCCACCTTCACATAATTCAACAGATTATTAAACAACTCAAACTTTAAGTTATCCTATCTAGACCTCAGGGAAATAACAAAAAAAAAAAAAAAAGGCTTTTCAAAGGGCTTCTCTCTCTTATTTATAATTAACTTAGTCCCATGATTCTCGTGATATCTTAGTCCTTCCTGGATGTCTGTGAATGGTCCATAATTGAGAGAGAAAGACAGAGAGACTGCGGCCATTGATATTAAAAAAAAAAGAAAAAACATTAAGAACAAAGAAAACCTAATTTCTCTAGTATGCTAGTCCAGGTACTTCTGGTAATTACCTTCACTTTTCGCGTCCCTTGATTGTTATTCCTTGCTTGTGCTGAAGCTTTTCTTCCCTTATCAATATCTTTGGAAGGTTTTTTATTAACTGCTGTAGTAAGTTCCTCTCTTGTGCTGAAAATCTCCTCGCCTTTGCTTGAGCTCGAATCTAACCCTGAACCTGAACCCGAAACCTTATCTTCTTCATCTTTCCTTTCGTTACTATCTTCATCTTTTTCTACTGATGTGTTCATCTCTGATTCCTCATCACATCCATTACTGGCGGGTAACTCTGCAAGAATTTCAGGGTCCATCTCCAAATCTGGTAATACATCACCTTCATCAAAGCCAACAAAAAGATCGTCAAAATCAATACTCTCAAGTAAATTCCCATTAGCGAAGTCAGGGAACTCTTCCGAGCTAATACTGAAGCTCTCCATCTTTCCTTTGTTCCCATCTTTCCTTGTGTTCCTCAAAGGTGACACAGCTAGCATTAATACAGTTCCTCTTTTTTCCCCCCTCAAAGATCAAACAAAGGCAAAGAAATAAATTAAATTAAAAAATTACGTAGATATATATATATATATATATATATATATATATATCCTCTATGCAGATATATACTATAACATGAAAATTGATACAAGCTAAGGCTAAGTACAGGTCAAAGTGCTTGGTAGAAATGGTTTTATTTTTTTTTTCAGTGAAAGTTCGTTTTTTTTTTTTTGCCAGTAACTTGTAGCGGAAATGGAGAGAAGGGGGACATTCAACACGCTCAATGAGTTACTGTTTGTTTAGAAAGAAAATCTGAAAGTGGAGTGTAGAAAAAGATTGGATCTACACCACAACTTGGGTTGAGATCTCTGGGATTTTGTTTGTTTTTGTGTTTTTGTTTCGTTTGTATGCGGGCTAGTTGCTAGACAATTTCCTTCTTTTTTTAATATTTTTTGCTGAAATTCTTTAAATCTGTGGATAGCCTTTTTTTAAGAAATTTGATAAAGGGAAAAAAATTTTCGATTCACGTGCTGGTGAGCTGTTATTTGAATTCATTTATTTTGTATAAGAAAAAGTATGCTCCAAAAAAGTGTGAGGAAAAAGGGAGAAATTGATGTCACATTGGAAATGGATTGAATATATATATTTATATATATTATATGAATTCAGAGATATCCGTTGTACCGTAATTTGAAAAAGAAAATAGACCGGTGGATGGCATATTACTTGTTTCATATATTAAAGATTTATTAATTCATTTAATACTGCAACGTAAATCATAAAAAGTTTGAATAGTCATCAATCAAGTCGTTAAAAGTGTTGAGAGGCCTGTTACCGAGGGCATCTTCTTTTTCAGTAGGGGACGATTTGGATCTCGCCGCACAATTTTTGGGGCGCTACCTGACCTCTTTATTGGAGGTGTGCGTTGACATATATTCCTTGAGAAGTTTTGACCTTGTCAGCCGGTCTTGTTTTACTAAAGAGGCAATTAGACCCGAG
>JBBYHM010000018.1:14293564-14331554 GCA_038381775.1 Adansonia rubrostipa | reverse complement strand
TTAATACCATATATAACTTAATTAAATATTAAAAATTTAATTTATATTTTATATATGATTAAACCTGCTCATGGGTCAGGCTGAGCTGTGGCCCAAATATTTTTAAAGTAGCAAGCCTAGGCTCTTATTTAACATATCAAAATCTACCTATTTAAGCTAGAATTATTGTTCATCACATTAAAGATATATTTTTTTATTAATATTTTATATTTTATAATTAAATTTAAATAAAATATATATTATTTTGATTTAAAATTACTGTTTCAATTAAGCCGAGCTAGTCTAGAACAAAAACATGAGAATCAAAGCCCAGGCTCAATTGGGTTAGGCGGGTAGCCCGACACTTGAACATGTCTGTATATGATAAAATAATAATTTATCAAAAAGTATATAATATTATGAGCTTTGAAAACGTTGTCGATAAAGTATATTATTGGTATATCACATTGTTTAATTTAATTAGTTAAACTTATTAACTATTGAGAGTTTATGTATATTAACAGTTTTAAATACTTCTTTGAATATTATTATTATTATTATTGTTGTTGTTGTTGTTGTTTTTGTTATTATAAGTAATGATAATTAGAATCTGATAATTGTATAAAAAAAGAATAAGATAAATTAAAAAATATGAAAGTCATAATAGATAATACCATATAAAAAATGAATCGAATATTAAATATTGAATATTAATATCATATATAATTTAATTAAATATTAAAAATTTAATTTATATTTTATATATAATTAAACCTACTTATGGATTGGGCCAACCGTGTCTTGAATTTTTTAAAATTTCAAGCGCAGACCTTTATTTAATATGCATAAACATGCCTGTTCAAGTTAGAATTATTGTTCATCACATTAAAAATTTTTTTATTAATATTTATATATTTTATAATTAAAATCAAATAAAATATATTTTATTTTAATTTAAAATAACTCTTCCGAGTTGGATTGGGCTAGTTTGAAACCAAAATATGAGAACCAAAGCCCAGGCCCAATCGGGCCAAGTGGATAGCTCGATCTTTGAGCATGTCTATATATGATAAAATAATAATTTATCAAAAATAAATCATATCATGAGCTTTGAAAGCATTGTTAATAAAATATATCATCAATTTATCATTTTTTAAATTTAATTAGTTAAACTCTTTAAATATTGAGAGTTTATATATGTTAGTAGTAAAATTTTAAATACTTCTTTAAAATTATTATTATTATTATTATTTTAAGTAATGATAATTAGAATCTGATAATAATATAACAAAGTAATATGATAAATTAAAAAATATTAAAGCTATAATAGATAATATCATATCAAAAATTAAAAAAATCACATGTTAAACTAACAACTAAACCTACCATGAGCCAGACGACCTGTCCATAGGCCAGACAACCTGCCCAATACAATAGGCCTTTCACAATCAAGCCTAGGTTTTAGATTTTAAGTTTTAAGCATGCTCGATCTGAAATAGTATTTTGTTTAAATAAAATAATATATTTTATTTAAATTTAATTATAAATATGTAAATATTAATATAAAAATAACTTTTTAATATTATGAACAATGATTTATACTAAATGGGTCGGCCAGGACAAATTCGGCCTTGTGCTTAGAATTTAAAAATTTTTTGAGCCACAGATAGGCCCATAGAACCGAACTAAGATTTTTTCAAGCCAGATGGGGCCAAATTTGTGCCTAGGCTTCAAATTCAAAAGAACGTAAAAGTGATTACATTAATATAAAATAAAAAAATGATGTAAAATATACTCAAACCCAAACCTGACCTGAACCTAAACTCAAACCCAAATTGGCTCAAACTAGAATTAGCCCGAACTAGAATTGGCCCAAACTAGAAAGAACTCGAACCCGAATCAGCTCGAACTAGAAAAAACCTGAACCCGAAAGGATCCGTCCCGAACTCGACCAATTGCCACCTCTAGTCCTTTGCCATGGTACTTCATTTATGGGATACTTATCTTGGGCACATGGCTTATGAGGCATAAGAATCGCCATTTTCTAGGGCTTAAATATCCTTAAAATAGTAGTCATTTATCACACAGTCATCCACAATTAATCACATAAGATTAAAAAACAAGGCTCTAGATTAAGTAACTCAAATTCAACTTGATTGTTTTAACACATGTTTGTTGTGGCCTTTTCTAACTATGAATGCAAGTATTGTAAGGTTTAATTTACCCCACTTTACTAGCACCAAACTTTAGAGAAAACATAAGCAATGTTGCTTATTATTTAAACTTACCATGATATCTTGAAGACATTTTGAATAATTAGATCTTTGCACTCAACCAAATAAATATTGCATGAAACATCTCATAAACTAAATCATACTAACACATAATCACCAAAGACATATTATAGCATGGATGCATAAGCATTTCTTCAAACATGTCATGAATTAAAGCATCTTATATAAGATATATCACTAAAATCATGTCATGACGTAAGAAATGTAAATCATGCATCACATCATGTTCATCAAATGATCAAGAAAAACGTATCAACATGGAGAAGTTAGCTTCAAAAATCACATAATACCATAGGGAGCATTTTAATCGCACAAAATCATCAAGTCATAAACTAAATATGCAATGGACAACATCAAGATCATAAAAACCAAGGGAACATGAGTGAAGCCCTAATAGATGGACATGGATGAAATCATAGGTGATCTGAGATGATATTTGCATGCTAAAATGCAGCACAAATAAATTAGAACAAGGAATGGATGAAAAATATACATTAAAGCTTCAAGACTCCAATATTTTCATCTAGCTTTTCCTTTTTCTTAGCCTTTATTGCTTGTTTTCTTTACTTTTCTTTGGTGGAATTTTTCTCTAGGGTATTAAAATGTGAGCATGTGTGTGAAAAATGAGAGGGTGGGAGTTTTTTCATATAATCCTAAATTCCTCTTTAGGGGGCAAATGACCCTTTTTTATTTTATGTCATGCATTTTTATACAAAAATTGCCCCACAATGTTCCCTCATGTCTTAGGCTATATATTTTTAGGTTTTGATTGGCTAAAGTCCCTTTAATTTAGGATCAAGCAAGCCTCCTATTAGCACAAGTTTGTTCGCATCCTATTATAATAACAATATAGCCATTTTGGAGTCCATATTTGCATTTGTCTCAATTTAATTATCCCGTGAAATATCCTAGTTTCCATCATCATTTGCATTATTAGGGCACCCTTAATGAAATTAAAAATAAAACCCAACATGCATTAAAATGAAATAATGCCCAAAAATAAAATATTTCTATAAGTAAACCTAATTTCATTTAAAATAAAGTCCAATATGGCATGGCTTCAATTACATTGCTTTATCCATATACTACTTCTAATGTAGACATCAATTAGCTAAACATTCTCTAAGTCAATGCAATCAATTTTTTGCACCATTTTTTCAAATGTTAAAGTAGAGTTGCTTTAGTAAATATATCTGCTAACTACTACTTGATTGAATTTGTTTAACATTTATTTCACCATTTTGTTTCCATCTCATAGGTGAAGAAAAATTTAGGGGAAATTTGCTTCATTAAATCACTTTTTATGTAGCCTGTTTTATTTGTGTTATGCGTGTAGCATTATCTCCATATAGTATTGTCGGTTTGTCCTTAATCAAAGATAGTTTACATTTCCGTTTTATATGTTGAATAATTGATCTCAATCACATACACTCACGACTTACTTCATGAATTGCAATTAATTCAAAATGATTTGAAGAAGCAACAACTGCAGTTTGTTTCTTGGATCTCCATGATTTTGCAATGTTAAAAATGTATCTTTTTTTAGACTTTGCAATATGTATATCAAAAAGGTCCATGTCCAACTAGTTGCGATTTTGATCATTTTGCATAGAACAATCCCATATCAAATGTTTCCGTGAAGATAACGTAAAAGGTACTTGAAATCATTCAAATGTCTTTTGGTTGGTAATGAATTATATCTTGCTAACAAATTTATTGCAAAGGATAAATTAAGATGTGTACAATTTGCAAGATATATAAGTGCTCTATTGCACTAAGATATCGTACTTCAAGACCGAGAAGCCGTTCATTGTCTTCACATAGGTGGAAAGGATCCTTTCTTGCATTAAGTGATCGAACAAACATATGAGAATTTAATGGATGAGCTTTGCGATTTTGATCATTTTCTATAGAACAATCCTATATCAAATGTTCCATGAAGATAACATAAAAGGCACTTGAAATCATTCTAATGTCTTTTGGTTGGTACAGATTTATATCTTGCTAACAAATTTATTGCTAAGGATATATTAAGATGTGTACAATTTGCAAGATACATAAATGCTCCATTGCACTAAGATATGGTACTTCAAGACCAATAAGCTTTTCATTATTTTCACATAGGTGAAAAGGATCCCTTTTTACATCAAGTGATCGAACAAACATATAATAATAGACAAGAATTCAAAGACAATTTAAATACCAAGTTGTCTTTTAAGGTCCCATTTTTTGTGCACTGCAAAGGTGCAATTGGCACGTATACATTACAACAAAAAATTTGGCAAATGAGAAAATATTTGGTTCATGACTGAAACAAGTTGCATTAGAGAATATTGCTAATAAGCTAAACGTTTAACTCGAATGAAAGATGTAGCATGAATATTGCATGTCCTCAGACTAAAATTGGTAACTTTGTTCGCATAATTAGGAGTCAAGTAATCAACTGCGATCTTTCAATAAAAGATTCAGCCATGCCATTTTGGGTATGTACGTGGGCAATAGGGTTCCTAACTTTTATTCCAATTGACATGTAATAATCTTTAAATGCTTTGGATGCAAATTAGCAGCATTGTCAAGACGGATATTCTTAATTGAATAATTTGAAAACTATGCTCATAATTCAATTATTTGAGCCAATAACTTAGCAAATGCTAGATTAAAAGTAGATAGTAAATTTGCATCTCACTAACGACTTGATGCATCAATCAATATCATAAAATATCAAAATGGTCCACATGAAGGATGAATAAGCCACAAATATCTCTATGAATTCTTTTTAAAAATGTAGGAGATTAAACAACCATTTTTTTCTACAATAGTCTAGTAATTAATTTCCTTTCGGAATATGCAACACGAGTAATCATTAGGCAACAAAATCTTTTAATTCTTTAGTGAATTCTCATTTCTATGGTTCAGTGCATCATAATCAATCCAAGCTGTCTTAATCTATCATTGCCAAAGTACAAAAATCTTGGGATCATTGAACTTTTGGTTCATGATAGCATACGCCTTAGTTGTACTCATAAAAGTATAATATAACCAAATGCTAAAGTAGGAAGTTCTTCTAAAGTTCACTTTTTTTTAGGCTATAGATGTCATACAAAGATATTTTACGTCAAACTTGTTTACAGTCTCAATATGTTATCCATTTCGACAAATATCTTTAAAATTCAATAAATTCCTTTTAGACATAGGGAAATATATCATACTAAAGCATAAAAATCTTGGGATTATTGAACTTTTGTTCATGATAGCATATGTCTCAACTGTACTTATAAAAGTATAATATAACTAGATGCTAACGCAATAAGTTTTTCTAAAGTCCACTTTTTTCTTTAAAATATAGATGCTATACAAATATATTCTATGTCAAACTCATTTATGGTCTCAATATGATACCCATTTCGATGTATATATTTAAAACTTAATAAATTCCTCAGACTTAGATGGAATATAGGGCATTTTCGATGCAAAATTTGTTAACATTACATTGGCTCTTCCAAAGCCCTCAATCAAATTCGTGGTACCTAAACTGGTACTAATATTAGCTTTAGCTAATGTCAAATGAGAAACAAATTCTATCTTAAAGAATCATATGGGTTGTTGCATTGTGTGCGAGACATATAATTCAATCATTCCCTTTTCAAGTTTTTTTATTATCATTAAAAGTCATTTTTTTATATAAAATAAAACAATAATAAATATAAAGTTTAAATATAAAAATAAATGCAAAAAATAAAGATATTCATCAATAATGCATAAAATATATCAAAATGTAAAACAAAACATAAAAGAAAATTGCAACAAAAATTCCTTTAATCATTTCTTATTTTGATTCTTAACATCAATTGTTTTCATCTAGATTATCAAAATAATCCATAACATTCACATTTGTCATATCAACAGAGTTCTCATAGTTAGTAAAATTTATCTTCACATCAGGCATACTCAATTGACCAGCAAAATTTGTCTTTGGTTTTTGGTTCCCAACAAAATTTAGTTTTGGTTCCTTCCCTTTTGCCTTTAATCGAGGCTTGATAAAGATCAACCAAATGTTTAGGTGTACAGCAAGTATGAGACCAATGACTTGCACTCCACATCTATAGTAAATATCTTGTTCCTTTTTATATTGAATATTTTTTTTCTTGCATTGTTATGCTTCCACTTCTAGTGGTCAGATGTTGCTTTTTTGTTTTGATAATTATTCACATGATCACCATGTCATATAAAATGATTATATCTATGACAATGTAGACGTCCATGATCACAACCATGCCCACTTCCACGATTATTTTGACACCCTCGACAACCATTAGGATAAACAACATTCGCTTCGGGAATGTTGCTAGCCAGTTAGATGGGTTTGGTGATTTTTCATCAAAAGCTCATTATTTTGTTCAGCTACAAGAAGGCAAGAATTCAATTTAAAATATTTCTTGAATCTATGCTCTTGATGTTGCTGTTGTAAAAGTACATTCAAGGCATGAAAAAGGGATATTATTTTTTTTTTCTAGTACGTCTTCTTCAGTTACCTTGCTTTTTTTTTTTTTTCCTAGTATGTCTTCTTCAGTTACCTTTTCACCACATAGTTGTAATGGAAACTAATTTTAGATAGCGTTGAATTATTATTTTTCATAGTTTATAATCTTGCAAACGCAAATGCATCCAGTCATATCGAGCTTTTAGCAAAATTATAGTTTTTTGGTGATCATTTCTTTCATTTAAATTTTTCCAAAGATCAAGAGGATCTTCTACGATAAGGTATTCTGTTTTCAATACCTCGTGGATATGATGATATAAGAAAAATCATAGCTTTGCATATTCTTGCGTAGATGCTGTATTTCCTTCTTTTATAGTATGCCTAAGGTTCATAGCATCAAGAGGGATTTCAACATCTAGAGTCTATGATAGATAATTCCTGCCCGAAATGTCAAGGGTAGTAAACTTAAGTTTCGTGAAGCTTGTCATAACTAATAGTATAATCAAATTAATAAATAAGAAATGTAAACTAAGACAATACATATGATATAAAATAATGATTATCTCAAAATAGATAAATAAAGTTAATATAAAAATATATGTAAAACTACAAACATACCATTGCTAAAATAATTTTAACTATAAAATTTACAAAAATAAACATTATAAACATAGCAAGGCTACACCTTAGGAAAATGTATACATATAAAGGATTATATGTTGGGAGAGTATTCTTAAATATAGTCATTTATAATGTACTTTATTATGCACTATTTAAATTAAATGAGTTATTCTCCATCGAGACTACTTTCAATTATTCCTGAATCATGCCTGATAAAATTAATAGTTTGTATTTATAAATCAATGCAGGATATATACGCCTCTTGCTTGTTTTCTGAAACATAATCAGCTTAATTTTTCTGGCTCTAATGCATTTTTTAAGACGTACGTATGCATGCCTGAATATTATCATGCATTGACTGATGCTACTTTCGTTTGTATATATGAGAGCAATTAAATGTTCATATGTGGTTCAAGAAGCAAACTGGAAATCATGCATTTTATTCTTTTGTCCCTCTTAAGAGGCTGTACATTCTGCATGCAGTCAATAATATTTCTATGAATATTAATGATACTTTATAAAAAATAAATAACGCATTTTGAAAGTTTTAATTTGATATATTGTCTTCTTTATGTTAAAAGTGAGTTTGACAATTTCTATTCCAACCTCAAGATTGATGGAGCATTGCGCAGATAAGATGTTAAAAATTAAGATAGAATATGCAAGCGAGAGGAAGAAATCAAATATTGTTACAACTCGTACATATTCACTAATTACATATGCTCTATTTATAGGTTGATACCCAATATACGTATTACATTTTGATAAATGTTAAGAGTAAATATGGGGATTTACATAGAGTTATTAAATGCTATAGTAAATAGGGTTTGAAATGGAGATGGAGTTATGACATCCATTCATAACATATTAAACTTTTTTATTTTTTTATTTTTTTATTTTCTAAAGAGTCTTAAAAAGGCAAAAACATGGTGCAAGAAAATTGATGACGACATGAACAATTTATTGAGGCCATTGTATTTGAACTTGGCTGGAGTCTCGATCAAATTTTCAATCAAAGAACATCACTGCCATCCACTCCTGCAATTTGCTCTGCTTATACATATGCCACAGCCTTGTCAGAAAAAGCTGCAGAAATGGATGTTAATATAAGTGATAATACAGTTGCCCCAATACTAATCCACATTTTTATTACCGGATATTCTACCAGCATCACTCACTGGGTCTATCCAGGAAGGTACTTCTATAGTGGATAGTACCATAGGGAACGAATGCTGCATTCAAGCACCAATGGCTTGTAAGTGGGAGAAGGAACATATGATAAAAATTTGGAGACGGGGGATCCAAGATCTCTCCGTATTCTTTTTTGCTCCAATGCGCAGCAAAGCTTAGAACAATTTGCGTTCAAACTAGTGAACTACTTAATTAATTCCAATTTAAAGATAATAGTCATTTCGATTTTGGTTAACATAATCGTAAAGAAACAATCATGCTAATCAGATTTAAGCAGTCGACTGAAATGATGTAATCCATGGTTGCTGCCAATTTCTTTTTAACCAGCGATCGTTCTCAGTGTTTGAAATCATCAAGAAGGCAAGTTTTTTCCATAATCACATGACTTGCTACTTCAGCATTTAAAGAAAAAAGTGTTGGAACAGACTTCCTTCATAATAATAATAATAATAATGATGATGATGATGATAATGATAATTCAATCATATAAGCATCCGAATGCAGAACTTTCAAATTCCTCATTTTGAAACATGAACTTCAGCAGTTGATAGAAAAGAAAGATTGTGCCTCCCCCGAGACCAAGCTTTCGCCTTACAATAAAATACATGGGGGAAATGTATCAAAAGTAAAACCACCACACAGAAAAACAACCAACAAGAAAAGAATGGAGAGCAGGAAGAATCACACCCTTGCAATGTTGCATCACCATTTTACTCCAAAAAGAAATATTTACTAAAAACTCACTTTCGGGAAACTTTGGAACCAATTACTGATATCACAACCATCAGAGTTTTAATCATGTTTCTGCAAGGGTAGGCTTGGTCCTAGATGGTTGAAGAAAACTAGGGAGATGACCCGAGCTCTATTCTCTACAATAAAAGAAACCTTTCTACCATTGATGATTTAATTTAACTTTCACATACTTATCCAACCAATTACAAACACTCACTTAGATATTCGCACTTATCCAACCAATTACAAACACTCACTTAGATACTCACGAGTGAGAACACATTATAGCACAAAACTTACCACAAGCATCTATCAAAGCCGTATGATATACCACATGAACCCCGCAAACCTTAGCTAGACCAGAACATTCCTTCCTTGCAGAGACAAATAAAGCCTAAAAAACAACATTCTGATAGATTACTATCTTAGCGGCATTGTTCAGTTGCCAACTTCAATCAGCTGCGTTGACAAACTTCAAGTAGGCTCTAACGTCATTAACATGCTTTCTGACTATAATGTAGGTGAAACCAGCTTCAGTGGCCTCGACAAACTTTCTCTCTATCTTTGAAACCATGTTCCATTCCAAACTCAGCGGCCAACACACGTAAATCAGGTGAGATCTCCCAGTCAGTTTTGTCACCCTGGCCTGTGTGCATTGGTTGCTTCCCACACCTCTCCAATCCACCAACACTATCAATCTGGCTGTGTATTTCTTCAAAATCCTCTGCAGCAACAGCTTTCCGCTTTCCCATCTCAATGTCAAAGCTTGCTTTTGGCACCTCTGGACTCCTGGTTTGCGCCATCGACATTAAGGCAGCAAAGAGAGAAGACGAGTCCAACTTGACCTTTTCCCTGAAGTTACTTTTCGACTTAGGAATTTTGGAGAAGAAAATCTCAAAAATGTTAAGAACACAACCACGATTATAAGGATTCCTTTTTGAGTCATAACGATACCGAAAATTCTCATATGTTGTCTGCAAAAACAAAAAAAAGAAAGTGAGGCAGAGAGAGAGGACACACAATAATGGAAGAAATGAAGGTAAAGAAGAGATCAGAACCTGGTTGGTAAAAATCAAATAGAGATGAAACACAGTGAGGCCTCCAACAAACCAAGCAGTCATAAATGTATACAGTATAAGAATCCCTGAAACAGGGGACTTCAAGAATGCGCTCCAGAGATTACAATGATATTCAGCCATTATTTTCTTAGTGTTTACCCAGCAGAAGACAAAAACATACAGGCATAGTATGGTTGTGGAGGACACGAACATGAAGAAGAATCTATAATTTCTCTGCCAAGAAACAATTTTAGATGTCAGGCTTGAGGATAAAAATGCATCCCGCAATGAAAGCCAGCAAAGCACATGAGAAATCACCTAATGATCATATCTCTGTCATAGTTTCAGCAAAAATTTCAGATAAAACAGAGAAGCATTGGTGTACTGGACATTTTTATTGTGTAAGCAAGCTGTCAGGCAATCTTTTCAATTTAAATGACCAAAATCTCATTTCACAAGTGCAACAGTATTTTAGATATTTCGATAATTCAATCCACAGACTCTACCTCTTCTATTCACAGGATAAATAAATAAATGGAGAAACCTATCTTAGATCCTTCCTCTTAAACTGACTCTTATAAACCTGAACTGGAAGTTTATTAATATAGAAGGTTCTATGAGCAGTATATTTGATCACAAAGCAAAAGTTCCATCTGACCAAAGACTGAAAATATGTGATTCTGTGAATGACAAATAGCATCATCCAATCACCAAGTGAAACTCTTAGATGATTAATCAAATTATTTGGTTACTTTACTAAGATATGTCAGAAAGGCAACTTGGGATGAAAAAATTTTACTAATTCAGTACTAAGCAAGACAGCAGTTGACTAACATGAATTTGATGAAGATAGATGCATCATGTCAGAGGTTAGACACTTGTGAATTGTGAAACATAAAAGTCCATCTCTCTTATCATGCCTTATGCCATTATTTTGATAAATATGAGTTTTCGAAGATGAAAGCAATTGTTTCTATGTCAGAGGAGATACAACCAGTACCCATTTTCCAAGCACGTTCTAATCATCTCACTTGGTAGGAAACTTCAACAAGGAATAAATTAACCCACATTTTCAACAGTTGAAAAATTAAAATAGAGAAGCATATATACCTTCCCAATACATTGGCCCACCCATGGGCAATGGTGATCGAAACGCTCCACACAGTTATTGCATATAGAGCAATGTGAGCAACGAGGTGGGCGGTATAACATACATGTTTGGCAGTATTTAACCTTGACAATCACCCCATTAACCACAACATCTTTTGTAGGCGGTAAATTAGGAACACCGGCACTGCTCTGACTGCCTAGCCAATCTGTAGATATAGTGGAACCATCTTCCTCCAGTTCAGGAGGATGAGCGTTTCGAGGAATAATGCCAGGATCTCTTCCAGAAGTGAGGAGCAGAAGAATAAGATCCTGAACTAGTTTGACAGGCAAAACAATACAATGTTAATTACTGAATAAACCCAGAAACAAAGGCATTTTATTGGATTGGTTTTCAAGTTATGGAAGAAGAGAACTTACATATACGGTGAAGAGAATTAGAATAGTTACAATGAGATTGCCAAGATGGTGGTCGAATTCGTGAATGATTCTTTGAGAAACAAAAGCACAAAACAAAATGACTGGGATCACAATTAGAGATATTGTAAGGAAGATTGACCTTACATCTGGACCAAATACAAGTCTACCTCCAAGGCAAAATCTCTGAGAGAAAGAAAGATAATTAATTGTTTTGTAAAGTGCAAGAAAAAAGAAGAAAAGAGAAAAAAAAGATTTGTAGTAAATTACATTGCTTCCTTTCCAAACTTGATAGACTCGAAGGGTAGCGCCATTGTTGTCGATGATACGGCGATCGGAATCTGAGTGCTGAGCAGGCAACGGTGTTCCGTACATCTCTTTAAACCACCAATCAGATCTCTATGTGCTTCTATCTTTCTTTCTTTATGGTTTTCACTGCTATAACATTTGTCCCTACACAACTCTGCTAACCAATAACATTCTTCCACATTATTAAAAATATTGGGTTTTCTTTGTTTTTGGGAATGGAGATGAAGAAAACCCAAAAAAACAGGTTTTTTTCTCTTTTTTTGTTTAACCTGGAAAAGATAAGGGAAGGAAAAGTGTCCAGAGTTGCCGGGGAGGGGTTGGGGGGGGGGGGGCGAAGGGTAAAATGTTGAAAGGATGGAGGCCAGGGAGAGCTCGGCAGGGAGATTAGAATCTCTCTCTCCAAAAAGCTCAAAAGCCAGAAAAGATGGGAGGAAAAGCCAGCAAAGATGGTTACAGACAGATAGACAAAAGACAGAATTCCGCTCGCGTGGCCATCTTCCGCATTCCACGACTATTAGTTGCGCTCCTGCCTTTTTCTTCCATTTTTTTTAATTTTTTTTTTAATTTTGATTTTATAATTCTACCTCACTGAATGCATATAAAAAAGGATGTCACTGTAGATGACGACGTCGTGTTGTTTTGACCTCTCCATCTCTATGCTTTGTAAACGATGCTTTATTACTGAACTAGTAATTATTGCACATTATAATATTAATAATATGATTAGTTTCGTTTTATATTGCTACTTTGTTATTGATCTTTTATTATTTTTTATTTTGGCATCCTATTCTTTTATAAGTATATATATAATTAATAAATAAAAAAATATTTGTATTATTTTTCTTCATTCGTGTGTTAATTAAAATAAAATCTATTTCTTTATTTTTTATTTTATTAATTTTTATTACGTCTATAATAAATATAGTTTTTATTATTAATAAATGAATAATAATAATAATAATATATTAAAAAATAATTTAAAAAATAATAAACTGGGACTTAACCGAATTTGCAGCTGTTTAACTTGTCAACAGACTTCTTTGGTTTAATATTAATTTATCATCCATTAAATACGGGCATTTACCTATTTCAATTATTTCATAACCTATAACGTTCAAAAGCCGTGCACTGAATAAAATAGTTTATGGTAAGAAAAAGCAAATTTTCCTCTATTATGTTTTCCATTGATTTTTTATTTCTACGATAAAAACGAATTTTCGACCATTTTAAATATAAAAATATTAATGATAAATATTTAATATAAATATATAATGTACGATATTTTAGAAGGAATGTAAACATATTAAAAAAAAGAAACTGAAGTTGGAGAGAGGGGGGTAAAATGGGGAAGAGAAGTTTTGTTAGTAGCGTCGAAAAGGATAGTCAAAAGGCAACTATTCTACGACAAGAACAGAACAAGCGAATGACAAGTTTGCAACTCCCAAGGTGTCTTGGGGAATCTTTGCATTTTACAATCGCACGTTCCTCCTTTTTCTTTTCTTTTCTTTTTATTGGCACTTTGCCCTACTCTGGAAGACCTTTTATTTCTTCTTTTTATAGTTTAATAAACCAGAAAACAAAAAAGCATCCTTGTGTAAATTATGTACGTGAATATAAAAATAATTATTTTGTTTACTATACTTTTAAATTATCATTATTAATATTTTTAATATTAATAAAATTTATCTAATTTATAAATAAAAAGTTTAAATTAATTTAAAAATTTTACTGTTAAAATGGATTAATTTGATAATAAATAAGAGAAATTATATAGAATTTCTTTAACTTAAAATTTTTAAATTTCCATTAATATTAAAAATTCAATCTATTAGAGTAAACTAAAATTAAAATTTACTTTAAATTTTTTATATTCAAAAAGTAATTTCACATTAATTAAAAACAATAAATTTTACAATAATTCAATATAATTTACATATAAAACAAATTAATGAAGAACTATGTTGATCCCGGAGACATCTTTACCTTAGCTATCATGGATTTGTGGTTTGTCCGAGGACTTTGGGACACATTGAGATATCCATAGTTGATGTTTTCAATAAGTCAGGACATTAATCTTGCCCCGGCAGTTGTGTTAGAGAGTATTAGATCTTTGGACTTTTGTAAGAAGGAAAAGGGAAACTCATCGAGTGTGCAACTTCTAAATGTCTAGATGCATAGTCACTTTTGAGAGAAAAGAACAGACAACCCTTTGCTCGTACTTTGATCACTTCATGCTGGTTGGCGAATTCCTTAAAGAGGAAATGGCCCGAGGATTCTACCATGCAGCTGTGGGTTGCAGTGTTTCGAAATCTACAACAAAATGACATAGCTTTGAAAGCCGCTTGGTTGATCTCTAACTCTATACTGTACAAATGTTAAGGCTATGAATTGGGTACCACTTTTAGGCATCCGGGGAAACGTTGGTTATGCACCCCTATTGGTACAACGACAATAGGAATCTGAATAATTCACTCCTCTTACTCATAGCCTTATAAGTTAAACTTCGGACATGGAAAAGCCGATTATATGAAAAAGTTGAGAAAGGTAGCTCAAGCTTTGAAACAGACCTGTCGTGTTAAGTTGGCTTGCTACTAAGACACCCTGACCCCTGTTTATGAGGATTGGAGGATTTGCGGGTCAACAATAGATTGATCCCACCAGATAATGCAACATATTCACCAAAGGGTGAACAATCATCTGAAATAGAGCTTCAAAGGAATCTGAACGAGGAAGAGCTACCTTAAGCAAAGAGATAGTCCAGTTACAAAAAAAAAAAAAAAATAGCCAATTGAAATTGGATCAGATGTTCAAAGAAAGGGAAATAAAGATTCTCAAGCGACAAAGGGATGTACTCAAGAATGATCTCTAAAACTTACACAAGAAAAATAAGCAACTTGTTATATCCCCTTATTGCCTAGTCAATAAGTGTAATCCCTTCAAGGGATAAGTATAAGAAAATAGTTGAATAACTTCCATCTCTACATTACAAGATAAGTTTGATTGATATATAACCTCTACTCGCCCAAGATATTAGATCAAGTAGGACTGCTACTAAGACCTATATAAAGAGGTAGCATCAACACTTTTAAAATATGAGCTATTAGAATTCCTTTATTCTCTCTTTATTCTTTGTTCACAGTATCCTTTGCTGACTTAAGCATCAGAGTGACCCCTTAGAGTTCAACTTCGAGCCTCTTTCATCTTTGCGGTTTTGCAAGATTTCTCCTCAATATCTTTATTGTTTCATCAATAATTGGTGTTGTCTGTAGAAACGAAATGCTCTCACGGCTTAGCAATAATTGTGATCTTTTTGTTAATATAAAGAAGCGCCCACAGCGACTCAGGCGATTGACTCTACCTCTATCACTCAAACCCCTTCAACGACAAATCAAGCACCTGTGGGGTCTTTACCCAACCCTGTGACCCTTTGTTCTACAATAACAAAAGGGCTCCTCTCTATGGTCATGACTACGGTACCTGTTCCACTTAACAACCCATATGTTCTCCCTTATTTCCAGACACCTTTCACACCAAATCTTTGGCCTCAGCCACCAAACTACTTACAAAATCTCTTAACCTCCCAACAGCCATTACCGTAACAAAAGCTCACTACACCATACCCAAATACTTATGCTTCGGGAAGCCCATCATCCCCTAGTGCAGTTATTGTTAGAACAATCATTCCCAATTTGTCTACTATCAACTCGCCAACAATTGATTTGGTGAACCCATCCATAGCAAACATATCGTTACCACCACTTGCATCCTAGGTCAACATGCAGAGTCATTATCTTGCTCAATTCTAAGCATTAGATAGTCAGATGGCGACCTAACAGGCCCTCATCCAATAACAACATCAGAAGGAATTAGTGGCCTAGCAGGCCATTAACCAACAACAACAATAGCAAATTAATTAGCTCTTACAAGCATAATCTGATCGTCAAAATCAGTTGCCTAGCATATCTAATACTAAAAATCACAGTCTGAGTATCAAGCACCACAGCCTGAACACAAGAAACCAACAGACAAATTAGGAAAGTGATGAAGTCCAAGAGAGTTCATATTTTACACCTGATTGCCATCCATACAAGAAGTAAGAAACACAGGTCGCCATGCCCAAGACTCCCTATTGGCTAATCAAGTGGCAGCCCTTCATCAAGAAGTTAAAAACTTAAGACAGCTGAAGAAGGATAATTGGGAATGGTTAGAAACTGACCATAATCCTCTACTTTTGGACATCCACCAAATGCCAGTTCCTAAAAAGATCAAGCTCTTGCTTGACACATATGATGGCAAAGCGGACCCAGCAGATCATCTTAATCACTTTCTGGCATTCCATAATCTCAGAGATGTACTGGACGTTGTTTAATGCAGGATATTCCCAATGATCCTACGAAGACTCGCTTGAACTTGGTGGTATTCCTTGAAACCAGGTTCTATCATGAATTTTGATCAGTTGGGTCGATAATTTATGGCTCATTTTAGTAGCTACAAAATGGCAGCCAGAACAATAGCTAGCTCGATGAATAAGCAGAACCCAGAAGAAACTCTTCGAGAATATGTCAAGCACTTTAACACAGCTACATTAAAGGTTAAAGATCTTAATGATGAATAGGTCATACAAGCGCTTATCTTAGGGGTCTGCCATAAGCATCTAAAGTATGCCTTGACAGAAACCTAGCCAGTAAAGCTATATTAGTTTTATAAAAAATAAAAAAAGTATGATGCCAAAAATATTAAAATTGCAAATTGTAAATTTGAATGCCCTGATTGAGATCAATGAGGAGATCACTTTGGGCAAAACTTAAGAAAGGGATAACAGTTGTCTAAAAAAGGTAAAACGAATAGCGCTTAGGATGGTAAGTCTAGACCAGCAACAAATTAAGCTAAGCAGGTAGAAAGAGAGATTAAGCACCGCCATACAACAAATATGAGTCCTACACGCCTCTTAACATGAGCAGTATGCAAGTTTTGCATGCCATAATGAGGGATGGCCTAGTAAAATGGTCCCCACCTATGTAGGCAGATAAAAGCCATAGGGACCCGTAGAAGCATTGTGAGTTCCATGATGAGGTGGGCCACACCACAGAGGAGTGTATTAGCTTGAAAAATGCTATTAATGCATTAATTCAAAAAGAAGAGATCAAGCAGTTTATCAAGAAGGACAATGAAGAGCCACCCTAGTAACTTGACTGATGTTAGGATAAGGTAGTAGGGAAATGCCTAATTATGTGAACAATTAATGTGATTATCAGAGGCAATGAAAGTGGGATAACCAGTAAGTCCAAGAAGAAGTCATACCTTCAATCTATGATGACAATAGATACATATTCAAAAAAGATGAAACTATATAACTTGAGGGTAATGTTCAGCAATAATGACAATGAGTTGGTTACTGATAAGGGGAATGACCTGATAGTCATGTTAACCATTGTAGGAAATTACTACATAGACTGAATCTTAATTAACAATGGCAGATTGGTAGAGATTCTCTAAGGGATACATTTTAGAAAATGAGATAAGGGGACAGTGACTTACATCCCTCACTACCAATATATGGATTTGCCAACCAACATATACCGGTAAAAGGCTCCATCATTTTACCAGTCACTCTTGGTGATAGAGAACATACTACCACGGTAAGGGTAGACTTCCTAGCAGTTGATCAGCCATCGGTATATAATGTCATCCTTGAATAAAGCAACATTGATTATAGCTGTGTATTGTTTTATGATCAAATTTCCCACATCAACTGGAGTGGGATATATGAAAGTCAATCAGTTGACTGCTCAGTGCTACCATTTAATGCCCCTAGAAATGACCAAGAAAACTTAGCACACTACCAATGAACATCAAGAAGCTTTAACTGGAAACACATTGACAATGAATACAATAACGTTAACTAACCTAAGTGACTTAACTTTCAAGAGTCTGGACATTAGGGACTAATTTTACCATCAAAAACCTCAACCAACCAATAAGCTAACGGTGATATTGCTGTACTTGCCAAACCTTGATTTGTACACCACAATCGAAAGTTCGTTAGAGCAAAAGGCTAAGAATGACTTGACTGATTCCCTATGACTTTATGCAGATGTTTTTACTTGGTTAGTTGCGGATATGCCAAGGCTTTACACGAACATAATCATGCACACACTAAATATCGATCCTTGAACCAAACCAGTTAAACAGAAAAAAAGAAAATTTGCCCTAGAAAAGATTCAGGCTATCAGAAAAAAAATAGATAAACTTTTAACCGCTAGGTATATACGAGAAGTGATGTACCCTAAATGGCTAGCCAATGTGGTGATGGTTAAAAAGTCGAATGGAAAATGGAGGATGTGCATGCACTTTACTGACCTTAATAAAGTGTGCTCCAAAGTTTGTTTCCCTTTACCATCAATAAATCACCTCGTCAATTCTTTAGCAGGTCACCGATTCCTTTCTTTCATGGATGCTTTCTCTAGATACAATCAAATAAGAATGAATCCACAAGATGAACATAAAACATCTTTGGTCATGGAAGATGGAATTTTTTTACTACAGAGTCATGCCCTTCAGACTTAAAAATTCTAGAGCAACATATCAATATTTGGTGAATAAGATTTTTAAAAATCAGATTGGGTGATCCATGGAAGTCTACATCGATGACAAGCTCATAAAAAGTTCATCGATTGAATAGCATGTAACTGGCCTAAAAGAAACCTTCCAAATTTTACAAAGGTAGAATATAAAAAATATAAAATTAAATCTGGCAAAGTGTACGTTTGGAGTAACTGCGGGAAAGTTTTTAGGATTCATGATATCATCTAGAGGAATTGAAGCAAACCCAAAAAAAAAAAAAGCTATATTAGAAATGATGCCTCCCAAGTCAACAAAAGAAGTGCAACGACTAATAGAGAGAATCGTTACGTTTAACCGCTTTGTTTCAAAGCTAGCTGACATGTGCCTCCCTTTTTTCAAGCTACTAAGAGTGGCTACCTGCTATAGATGGATAGAGGAATGCCAAACGGCATTCGATGAATTAAAATGCTACCTATATTTGCCACTATTATTAGCTAGCCCTCAACCTAGCACACACCTATTTGTGTATTTGGCAGCATCAGATGAAACAGTGGCATCTATCTTTATAATAGACGAAGAAGAGACCTAGCGAGTAGTCTATTACATTAGCAAGGCGTTCTAAGCTGGCAAGTCAATTACACAAAGATCGAAAAACTCATTTATGCCCTTGTTATAGCCACCAAAAAGCTACAATAATATTTCCAAGCACATTCTATCATGGTACTGATAGATCATCCTATAACATACATGCTATAAAAGGTCATCTTTGTCAAGAGGATGATCCGGTGGTGCATAGAATTGAGTGAGCTTGGATTAACCTACAGTCCCAAAAAGATAATCAAAGCACAGGCATTAACAGACTTCATCGCATCATCAAAGAAACATCATTACTTGCAAACAAAGAAGAAAAATTAGATAGCCAAACGAAAGATGTATGGAACCTTTACGCAGACGGATTAATGGGGAAAGAAAAATCAGGAGTGGGTGTACTCCTTATTAATCCTAGTGGCCAAAAATGGCACCATGCTTTGTTCTTCCAATTTGAAGCCTCAAACAATGCAATGGAATATGAAGCATTAATTTAGGGATTAAATTGGCTAAAAGCCTGAATGCCACCTACCTAGAAGTTTATACTAACTCCCAGTTAGTAGAAAATCAGATTAATGGCGAATATGAAGTCAAAGACCAAATCTTAGCCAAAAACCATCAAATGGTCTTGAAGCTCATTAAAACCTTTGATTACATTACCTTCAAAAAGATACCCTGTGAACAAAAGAGTAAGGCCAATGTGATATCTAAAATGGCAAAAAATTTGGAAATTGTTTATAAAGGGTGAATTCTTCTTGAATCCATTGGATAATCATCCTATGATCGGGATATTTTTGAAATAAACATGAATGATGGAAATAACTAGATACAAGAACTGAAGGCTTTTTTCCAAGATAATGTTGTACCGGACACCCCGCTACAAAAGAAATGTCTTGAAAAAAAGGCATCCAAGTATTTACTAGTTGATGGGATCTTGTATAAAAAGTTTTTCACTTACCCCTTACTCAGGTGCCTCAACCCAACTGAAGTAGATTACGTATTAAGAGAAATCCATAAAAGTGTCTGCAAAAATCACTTGGGTGGAAGGGCGTTAGCACAAAAAGCTCTTAGACACGGGTTTTTCTGGCCAACAATAAGAAAGGATGTTACCAATTTAGTTCGAAGATGCGACAAGTGCCAACGGTTTGCCAAAATTCCAAGACCACTTGCAGAGGCATTCAAACAAATTTTTAGCCCCTGATCTTTTTACGTATGATGCATTGACATATTAGGCCAGTTCCCACCTACCACTGAACTACATAAATTTTTGGTCGTTGCATTTGATTACTTCACAAAATAGGTTGAAGCAGAGCTTGTGGCCATAATAATGGCCTGAACCATGGAAAGCTTTATTTGGAAATTTATCGTTTACCAATTTAGAATTCCTGATGTTTCCTAGTAAATAATAGGAAACAACTATTTGTCGATAACTTAGAAGATTTTTGCATAAGGTTTCATATTAACTTGGTACATAGTTTAGTGGCGCACCCATAATCTAACGGCCAAGTAGAAGCCATAAATAAAAACATACTTTAACTGCTTAACAAGAAATTAGATGATGTAAAAGGTGCATAGGTAGAAGAGACACTCAAAATATTATGGGCCATAAAAACCACTAAGTGTCAAGTGACCGGAGCCATACCGTTCAGTTTTATATATGGTCATGAGGTGGTTATTCTAGTAGAGATCTGGGTTTGCAACATTCAGACAGCCTTTGTTGATCCTACATTAAATGAATCCCATCTTAGGGAAAACTTAGATATACTTGAAGAAAGTAAAGAGGATGTCATGGTACGTATGGCAATCATAGCACACCAAGTGTAAAGGTATTAACAAAAGAGTGAAACATAGACAGTTTCAGCTTGGCGACCTAGTTCTAAGAAACTACGAGGCATGTTGACCTACAAGTGAAAGGAAAAAACTATCCCTAAACTGGGAATGACCATATCAAATTGCAAAGGTGATAAAATTTAGAGCTTACAAATGAATGGCCATGATGGGAAAACATTTGCCTAATACATGGAATAATATCTATCTAAAAAAGTATTATGTATGAATAATTTTACGTAATAAAATTTTTCAAGGCAAGCATTCATTCGTCAAATAGTCACTCTGTAAAATCTCTTAAAATTATCAACAATAACCTCTCACGGTCTCAACAAATAAGACCTTTTATGGTCTTAGTAATGATCTTTCACAGTCTCAACAAATAAGACCTCTCATGGTCCTAATAATGACCTTTTACAGTTCATCTTCCACTGAAACCATTCTTCTATGAAGTATTAAACTGATACGGGATACCATCAAACTAGCTAAAGCCAAATGCATAGGTAATACCAATAATTTACTTCATTGTTTACAATGAAAAAGGATAGGATTCAGCAATTGAAGTGATGAGGCACTTGTTTTTCTTAAAAAGGTAAGATAAATGCCGGTATTATTTACAGTCTTCCACTAAGAAGATGATTATAGATATACCATCAAATGCCCACATCACCAATAAGCAGTTTTTCCTGATAAAGAAGAGGTTTCACAAGAAATAGGGCTTTCCTGTGGAGTCTGTGCTCGTTTATGAATAATCTTAAAGTAGAGCTGAGTGCGACTGAGTTAGACCAGAAAGAATACTTTTGCAATTGCCAATTCAAATGTAGGGAGTATTTAACTCCAAGAAAGATCCAGGAACACTATCTGGGTTTTAATCCTACTAATACTAGAAGAAGGCGATTGCCCCATCAAACGTAGATGCCAAAGGCACTTGGTGTCACATGGTAAGCCCTACTATTTTGTTATATGTGCACGTATATATCCTTATGTTCTAACATGATTTCCTTTTACAAAGTCTCAAACTTCATCTAGATTACCTCGGCAAGTAGCTACGACTCCTTGGATCGCCTCAACAAGCAACTAGTGCTACTAGATCGCTTGTAGTTAATGAAAAAGTTACAAGTGGGTCAAATGTTGAGGGACAGCTAGTGTTGGGGATGAGTGTAGAAATGCCAACAAGAACTTTAGTTGCTGTGATTTTAAAGGGTACATATTGATAACATCTTCTTTAAAAGAAAACTTAATATTCCCTAACTTTAATTATTTATTTTCCATTACCAGTATGGATCCTGCTACCTGTGCTGTGTTGGCTACTTGCAAAGCTAGTCGAGTCTTAGCTTTGAAGGCAAAGGGCAAAGGAAAAAGAAAAGTCAAAGATGGTCAAGGTGAACCACTTACAACAAAGAAGGTTATTTTCGAGCCTCTAACTATCAAATCGATCACAGCTAAAGTCATTTCTCCTAGTTCTTTAATTATGTAAGCCACTCTATCACAACCACTCGAGTAAAGGTTTCTCTTGGTGTTGAAGTGGTTGCTGGTCCTATGCTTACTGTCTCATTGCCTCTAGGCCTTCAATTTGCATCCTTAGAGAAAGAACCCTGAATAAAGTGCTACAGTATTAAGTAATGGCGAAGTCGCATGTAGGTAGGAGAATATAGTTATTTACCCCATAAACATATATTTTTAGTGATAAGGAATCTAGTCGCCAATGTCAAATCAACCCTAGCATGCATCGTAGAGATAAATTTACTATTAAGTTCATGATTACTTTATCATGTTTATTGACTTTTAACTTGTGTCCTTAATGGGTTCTACATAGTCAAGTGGCCTTTGCTCATCAAATGAGGGATATAGCGACTGCGCATGATAACATGTGAAGCAAAGCAGCGATGAACAAAATAAAGGTGAGTATGCTTTAGACAAAAGTTAACTAGCTGACTCTAGAGAAGAGCACCTTCAACGAACACACCAAAGAAGCTAAGAAAGAAAATGAAGTTAAAGGTTGATTGCCAAGAGAAAAAGGTAAAGCTTGAGTTAGCCAACATTTAAATGAAAAAGCTGGCAAAAGAACTAGATGAGTCACGTCAAGCTTATGCAATGCGTGATTCTGAATTGATGTCTACCATGGCCAAAATTTTTGAGCTCGAGATGCAGTTGGCCAATGTTAAAGCTCACCTTCAAAATGAACTTGCTTCGCAAAAGGATGCACTACTTGACTAGATAATGGCTTACGGTGGTTAGTATCATCAAAGCGCCATTTATGGTGTATAGCTTCTTCGAGGTCCGTTGGACTTAAAAGATATCAAACTTTCGTAACTCATCGCCCCACCTCCAGATTTTGACGTATTGATGCCATCTCAACAACAAGTAGTGGAGATGCGCAGTAAAGACTTTTCTTTTATTACACCCACTTCAAAAGATGAAACTAAATGTGAAAAGTTAGGCGAAAACACAAGCAAGCAAGGAAATCCAACTTCCTCCTATTACAACCTTTAGATATTTTTTGTAAAAGTCTGTGTATTTATAAATATTTGTAACTCTTTTCAATAGAAATGAAAATTGCAAAGTTTGTTATTATTATCGATCTTATGGAAAACTTGTATCATCATTAGATCAAGTAAAGTATTTATCATGTTTAGACCTACGTGAAATCTTATTTCTCAGACTGTGTAAGGTCTTTCTTTTAGACCATAAGAAGCCCTTGTTTTTCAGTTGGACCGTATGAGGTCTTATCTTGTCAAGACCATGTGAGGTCCTCTCCTGTCTAGATTGTGAGAGGTCATTGTTTATTGAGACTGTGTAAGGTCTTATCTTGTTTTAGACTGTGAGAGGTCATTATGTTATTAAGACCGTGTGAGGTTATATTTTATTCAGGACCATAAAAGGTCTTGATTTATTGAGATCTTTAGAGGTCCTATTTTGTTTGGGCTTTTTGCTAGTCTTTGATAATTTCAGGAGATTTGTAGGGTAGTCATTTGGCGAGTGAATGCTTATCTTAAAAAATTTTATTGTGTGGAGTTTATTTATACATAATGCTTCTTAAGATGAATGGCATTCCATATGTTAGGCAAATTCTTTCCTGTCATATCCACTAATTTGTAAGCTCCAAATCTTATCATTTTTGTGACTTGATAAGGTCCTTCCTAGTTTGAGATAGCTTTTTTCTTTCGCTTGCTAGTCGACTTGCCTTGCAATTTCTTAGGACCGGATCGTCTACTTGAAATTATTTATGTTTCACTCTTCTATTATAGTATCTCGACACTTGGTGTGCTCTGATCGCGATACCTGTTGTTGTGTCATATCTACTTTCTTCAAATAGATCCAAGTTTGCCTTGAGATGTGATTCATTTAATGTTAGGTTGGCAAAAGGCGGTCTGAACACTGCGAATCCCAATCTCTGGTGGGATAACCACCTAATGACCATACACAAGGCTGAATGGTATGGCTCCGGTCGTCTGACCTTTAGTGGTTCTTATAGCCCATAATATCCTGGGTGTCTTCTCTGCCCATGCACCTTTTGCATCGTTTAATCTCTTCTTAAGTGGTTGAAGTATATTTTTATTCATGGCCTCTATTTGGCCATTAGATTGTGAATGCACTACCAAACTGTGTATTAAGTTAATGTAAAACCTTGTACAAAAATCTTTTAATTTGTTAGCAATAATTGTTTCCCATTATTTGCTACAATAATGTCAGAAATTCTAAATTGGCATATGATAAATCTCCAAATAAAGTTTTTATTGGTTCGGGCTGTTATTGTGGCCACGGGCTTTGCTTTAACCCATTTTATGAATTAATTGCATGTGACAACCAAAAATTTATGTTGCCCAGTGGCTGGCAAGAATAGGCCCAATATGTCAATGCCCCATATGCATAAAAGCTAGGAGGTAAAAATTTGTTTGAGTGCCTCTGCAGGTTGTCTTGGAATTTTGGTGAAGCATTGACAGTTATCGCACCTTTAAACTAAATTAGTGGAGTCCTTCCCCATTGTTGGCTAGACAAACCCCTGCTTGAGGGCTTTTTGTGTGAGTGCCCTCCCACTCAAATGATTTTCGCAAACAGTTTCTTGGATTTCCCTTAACACATAGTCCGCTTTGCTTGGGTCGAGGCATCTGAGTAAGGGGTAAATGAAGGGCTTTTTATACAAAATCCCATCAATTAGTGCTTACTTGGATGCCTGTTTTCCAAGATGTCTTTTTTATAGCAGGATGTATGGCATGGTTTTTTCTTGGAGAAAAACCTTCAATTCTTTCATCTAGTTTTTTTGTCATTTATGTTTATTCCAAAAATATGCTGATCATAAGCTAGGGATCCGACAGATTCAAGAAGAATTTGTCCTTTATGATTAATTTTCATACTATTTGCCATTTTATATGTATCATTAGTCCTACTATTTTGTTCACGGGGTATTCTTTTGAAAGCAATATAATCAAAGGTTTTGGTGAGCTTCGAGACCATTTGATGATATTTAGCTAAGGTTTGGTCTTTGACTTTATACTCTCCCTTAATCTAATTTGCTACCAATTGGGAGTCAGTATAAACTTCTAAGCAGGTGGCTTCTAGACTTTGAGCCAATTCGATCCATACTATTAATGCTTTATACTCCGCTGCATTGTTTGAAGCTGCAAATTGAAAGGACAAGGCATAGTGCCATTCATGGCCGCTGAGGTCAACAAGGAGTACATTTGCTCTTGATTTTTCTTTTCCTGATGATCCATCAGTGTAAAGTTTCCATATGTCTTTCATCTAGCTATCAAGCTTTTCATCTCTGTTCATCACTGACAATGTTCCTTCGATGTGTTTGAAAGTTCAATAGGGTGTGAGAAACAGCATTTAGCGATGAACTCTACTAATGCCTGTGCTTTGATTGTCTTCCTGGGACTGTAAATTAATCTGAATTCATTCAATTCTATTCTCCACCAGATCATTTTTCTAGCAGAATTGACTTTTTGTAACATATCTTTTATATGATGATCTATCAGTATAGTGATAGGATGCGCCCAAAAGTATTTTTGTAGTCTTCTAGTAGCTATAACAAGTGCATAAACGAGTTTTTTGGTTTTTGTGTAATTAACCTTGCCAGCTTAAAGCATCCTGCTAACGTAATAGACTGGTCGTTGAGCTACTTGTTCTTTTATTACTAAGATAGCTGCCACTGTTTCGTCTGACGCAGCCAAATACACGAACATGTATGCATTAGCTGAGGGCTAGCTAACAATGGTGGCAAGCATAGGTAACATTTTAATTCATCGAATACAATTTGGCATTCCCCTATCCATTATAGCGGGTAGCTATTCTTAGTAGCTTGAAAAAAGGGAGACACCTGTCGGCTAGCTTTGAAACAAAGCAGTTAAGTACAACGACTCTCCCTATTAGCTGTTGTACCTTTTTTGTTAACTTGGGAGGTGTCATCTCGAATATAGCTTTTATTTTTTTTGGGTTTGCTTCAATTCCCTTGGATGATAGCATAACGCCTAAAAACTTTCTCGCAACTACTCTAAACATACATTTCGTCAGATTCAATTTCATGTTATATCTTTGTAAGGTTTCGAAGGTTTTTTTCATATCAGCTATATGCTGTTCAATTGATGTACTTTTTACAAGCATATCATCAACATGGACTTCATGGATCGCCCAATCTAATTTTTAAAAATCTTATTCACTAGATGCTGACATGTTGTCCTCGCATTTTTAAGCCCTTTATAGCTAAAAATTCTATCTTCCATGATGAAAGATGTTTTGGATTTAACCTATGGATTCATTCTTATTTAATTGTATCAAAGAAGGCATCCATGAAAGAAAGAAACCGATAAGGCAATCTATTAGTGCTAAAGGGAAACAATCTTTAGGGCATGCCTTATTAAGGTTAGTAAAGTCAATGCATATCCTCTATTTTCCATTTAACTTTTTAACCATCACCACATTGGCTAGCCATTTAGAGTATATTGCTTTATGTATATACCAGGCGGTTAAGAGTTTATTTTTTTCTTCCTTGATCACCTGAATCCTTTCATAGGCAAACCTTTTATTTTTCTGTTTAACTAGTTTTTCTCAAGGATTGACATTTGGTGTGTGCATGATCACATTTGTGTTAATGCCTAGTATATCTACAATTGACTGGCGATAACGTCTGCATGGAGTCATAAGAAATTAATCAGGTCATTCTTGGCCTTCAGTTCCAGTGAACTTTTAATTGTTGTGCACAAGTCAGTGTTTAGTGGGTATAACGATATTGCTGTTATCTCCTTGGCTGGTTGGGGTTTTCGATGGTAGAAATTTCTCTAATATCCAGATTCTCGAAAGTCAAGTTGTTTGGATTGGTTAGCACTATCAAATTTATTGTCAATGTGTTTCTTACCAAAGCTTTCGAATGTTCATTGGACATGCCTTGAGCATTCTTGGCCATTTTAATGGACATCAAATGGCAGTGCCGAGCAATTGCTTGTTAATTTTCATGCATCCCACTCTCGTTGATGTGGGAAATTTGATAGTGAGACAATACATAATTGTAATCAATTTTGCTTTTCTCATGGTGGGTTATCCAAGGATGACAGTATATGTCGATGGCTGATCAATCACTATGAAGTCAACCATCACTGTGGTAGTACGTTCTATATCACCAAAAGTGACTGGTAAAGTGATGAAGCCTTTTACCCGTATAAGTTGGTTGTCGAATCCATATATTGGTAGTGAGGGTATAGGTCACTATCTTCGTGCACCATTTTTTAAAATGCATCCCATTAGAGAATCTTTACTGCACTACCATTGTCAATCAAGATTATATCTACATGGTAATTTCCTACGATGGCTAACATGACTATCGGGTCTTTCCCATTATCAGCAACTCATCATCACCATCATTGAACGTTATCCTCCAGTTATCTTGTTTCATCTTTTTTGAATAAGTATCTACTGTCATTACAAATCAAGGTGCGACTTCCTCTTAGACTTACTGGTCATTCAACTTTCATTGCCCCCAATAATTACATTAATTGTTCGCATGATTGAGCATTTCCTTGTCGCCTTATCCTGATGACGGTCAGGTTACTGAGATAGCCTTTCATTATTGTCTTCACAAACTAATTGATCTTTCCTTTTTAGATTAATGCTTCAATAGCATTTTTCAAGCTAATGCATTCCTTTGTTGTATGGCCAACATCATCATGGAACTCATAGTACTTCCAAGGGTTCCCATGGCTCTTATCTACCCTCATAGGCGAGGGCCGCTCTACTAGGCCATCCCTCATTATGGCATGTAGAACTTTCATTATGCTAGTGTTAAGGGGCGTATAGGACTCATATTTGTTGTATGAGGGTGCCTAATCTCTCTTTCTACCTGATTGGGCTTGATTTGTTGTCAATCTAGGCTTACTATCTTAGCTACTATTAGTTTTACCTTTCTAAGGGAACTGTTCTCTTTTTCTTAAGCTTCGCCCAAAGTGATCTTCCCATCGATCTTGGTTGGTGCGTTCAAATTTACAGTTTGCAATTTCAATATCTTTGACATTGGCGTATTTTTATGTTTTCTTGTAAAGATGATATAGCTTTACTGGTTGGACATCCGTCAAGGCATACTTTAAATGCTTATGACGAACCCCTAAATGAATGCTTGGATGGCCCATTCAACATTAAGATCTTTGACCTCTAGTGTAGTCACATTAAAGCGCTTGATATATTCTTAAAAAGTATTTTCTAGGTTCAGCCATCAAGCTAGCTGCTATTCTACGACTACTAAAATGGGCTAGGAATTACGGTCTCAATTGATCAAAATTTGTGATAGATCCTGGCTTTAAACAATACCACCAAGTTTGAGTGGGCTCGCATAAGGTTATCGAGAATATCCTTCATTGAATGACGTCGGGGACATCTCAGAGATTATGAAACACCCGAAAATAATTCAAATGATCAACAAGGTCTACCTTACTATTATATATATTTGGCTGGAGCTTGATCTTTTTAGAACTGGTACCTGACGGACAGCCGATGATAGGGGATTATGCTCAGTTTCTAACCATTCCCAATCATCTTTCTTTGGTTGTCTTAAGTTTTTAACTTCTTATTTGGCGGGTCACCACTTTATTAGCCAATAGGGAATCTTGGATATAGGCATTTGTAATTCTTTGTTTCCTGTATGGATTACCATCAGGTGTAAAATATTAACTTTCTTAGACTTCATCACCTTCATAATTTATTTGTTGGGTTCTTGCGCTCCAGCTATGGTACTTGGTGCTTGGACTACATTTTCTAGTATTGGACCTGCTATGTTGATTTTGATGATCAGTTAGTGCTTGTAAAAGCTGATTAATTTGCTGTTGTTGTTGTTGAATGATGGCCTGTTGGGCCACTAATTCCTTTTGAGATTATTGTTGGATGAGAGTCCGCTGAATCACTATCTGAATAGCCAATGCTAGGAATTAAGTGAGATAATGGCCCTACAGATCGACCTGAGACATAGTTGTCATCACCGAGTATGCTGTCAGGGATATGCTTGCTATAAATAGGTTCACTAAATCAACTGCTGGCAAGTTGATAGTAGATCATTGGGAATGGTTGTTCCAACAATGATAGCACTAAGGGATGATGGGTTTCCCAACGTAAAAGTATTAGGATCAGGCATGGCAATCTTTTGTTGCAGCAATGTCAAGTGGGAGGTTAAGAGATTCTAGAAGTAGTTTGGTGGTTAAGGCCAAGGATTTAGTGTGAAGGGTGTTTGGAAATATGGGAAAACATATAGGAAGTTAGGTGGAATAGGTATTGTGGTCACAACCATAAAGATAATTCCCTTTATTGTTGTAGAACAAGGCATCACAGGGTCAGGCAGAGACCCCATAGGTGCTTGATTCATCATTAAAGGTGTTTGGGTGATAGGAGTGGCGTTAGTCGCTTTAAAGGCATAAAAAGCGCTCTAAGATACTCGCCACCACAAGCTATCATTCGGTCAGGCAAGGCATCCTTTTATGAAGCAAGTTCCCTTTGAAGGCAAGCTTTTGCACCTGCCAATTACATCTCAAGCTCAAAAATTCTAGACATGGCAGACATCAGTTTAGAATCTCGTGTTGTATAAGCCTATCGCGACTCCTCTAAGTCTTTGGATAACTTCCCAATTTCAACATTTGCTGATTTAAGCTTCGCTCTCATCTCCTTGAAGTCCATTTTTAATTTTGACGTTCTTCCTTAGCTTTTTTGGCACGGTCTTCAGATACTCTTTTCTCCTTGGTTAGCTTGTTGACCGTCACTTCAAGCACACTTACCCTAGCTTTGCTTGCTATTGCCTCCTCTCGAGCGTTATCATGCGTAGTTGAAATGTCTCACATTTGGCGAGTAAGGGCCACTTAAGTATGCAAAGCCGATAAAATATAAAGGTTAACAATGAATATGGATAGATAAATCATGATGGATAAAAATAATAAACTTACCTCCACTATAAAAGCTAAAATGGATTCAATATTAGTAGCTGGATTTCTCATCACCAAAAACTTCATATCAGCCATCAAGCAACCTTTTTTCCCTACCTACAGGCGACCACACGTTGCTTAGTATTCTAGTGTTTAACTCGGGGTTGTTCCTCCAAGGATATAAGTCGAGGGCCCTTGAAGAAAACACGCTTCCTCCTTCTAAGGAACTTGCAGACTTGGGGGCCAAAGTAACTGGAGGTGGGGAACTAATAGATACCCTAGTAATGAGGAAGTCTTGACCCGACTGGAATTGATGATAGTAGGTTCAACAGTAAAGGAACCGCCCACAGAAATGACCCCAACTTCAGTCACACTTGTAGGAGGAGGCTTAAAAGTAACCTTCTTCTACACTGGTGGCTCATTTTGGCTATCTTTCGCTTTTCTTTTTTTCTTACTCTTCGATTGGGAAGCAGTTGCTCTGTTAGCTTCACGAGCAACTAATTCAACATGCGTGGAAGGGTCCATACCTATAGAGGCAAATAAAGAATTAAAGTGAGGGAATACCAAGTTTCTAAAAATGAACATTGCCAACATATACCCTTTGTAGTTGTGGCGACCGAAGTCCTTGTTGGTACTTTTGAGCTTTTCCCTAGCACCAAGTGTTCCTCCGCATTCAACTCACTTATGGTTTCCCCTTACGTCAAGTGATATAGTGCACTAGCCCTCTATTGGGATGACTCGTGAATCGTAGCCACTTACTGGGGCGATCCAGATAAAGACCAAACCTTCGTAAATAGAAATCATGTTAGAATATAGGGATGCATACGTGTATATAACAAATAAAGAATCTTACCTTATATCACCAAGTGTCTTTTACTTAGGGCGATCACTTTTTTCTAGCATGTTGGCAAGATTAACACCCAGGCAATGCTCTTGAATTTTTCTTTAAGTCAGGTATTCCTTACACTTAAATTGGTGACCATAAAAATATTCCTTCTTTTCAACTCAACTGCACCCAGATCGACTTTTAAATTGCTCATTGGTGAGCAAGAATTCCACTCCACAGGGAAACCTCATTCTTCATTCGATCGCTTGTGTATAAGGAAAAATTGTTCATTGGCGACATAGGCATTAAATGGAATATCTGTGATCATTCTTTTAGTGGTGGACTTCAGGTAGTGCCAATGTTTATCCTGTCTTTTCAGTGAAAATAAGTGTCTTGTCATTTTAACTAATGGGTCCCAGCCTTTTTCTTTGCACATGAGGAAATAAGTTACCAACATTGCCCATGCATTTGGTTTTAGCTGGTTTGGTGATATCCCTTATTGGTTTAACACCTCACAAAATAATGGTTGTAACAAAAGGTGGAATCCACCTCCGAATATGTGCAAATAGAAAGGCACACTGCCCCCTTCGCCCCTTGTAATGGGTGACCTAAATAAAGGATTTGACACTTCAAATCACCCAAAATTAAGACCACGCTCTCTTAATATGTCCTGCACGGTCACCATATTGATTGCCCCCGTGTAGGCATCTGCTACACCAGTATCTATCTGCATTGACCCAGCCTATGTTTCCTCACCTTCTCTAGTCTGGCCTTTGTTGGCAAGATCTTAACTCTGTTTTGCACTTGTACCAACCTATTTAATGGGGGTTATCCCTTGAGTGTCATCCCTATCCTCCAGAATGTTTCCTTCAAGTATAATGAAAGGACAATCCCTACTATCATCGATATTCACATTTTTCATCATGAATAACTGCCTTATAACCTCTCTACTACTAACCTCTAAACTTCTCTTTTTTTCAACCGATTTCAACAAAAATCGAGTTTGTCATAAAATCATATGACCAACTCGACACAATCAAGTAGAAAATTACCAAAAAAAGAAAGGAAACAGAGATATTCTTACCTAATAACGACGATAACTGCACATAAAAAGTGACCTTTATTCGAAACTATGGAAGGCTTCTACAGTCGGTAAAGAAAAAAGACTCTGTTTGCACTAATGTTTGGAGAAATGGTGTCAAGGGTATTCATAGTGGTATCATGTCGATTCGTAAAATGCTATTATTGATTCGCAACACTACAACATGTCTCGCTTTCCCTAGGGAAGGTACGGTAGCACATTTAGTGCATTGACCTAGTGGTCAGAATTAAAATTAAAAAAAAACTACTTGACTCGCCAAAATCCATTTTTATTTGATGCAAAATGGTGACCTAAAAATTATCAGATCGCCATGGTCGACGTTATTTTTGGTCTGTGAATGGTCACTTTATAACTGCCCACATCTCTGGGGCAATTGTTATATCCCTTCATCGCCTACTCAGCAAGTATGATCCCTTCAAGGGATAAGTATCAGAAAATAGTTCGATAACTTTCATTTCTACATTACAAGATAAGTTTTGATTGCTATATAACCTCTACTCGCCTAGGATTTTAGATCAAGTAGAACTCCTATCAATGCCTAAATAAAGAGGTAGCATCAACACTTATAAGGTATGATCTATTAGAATTCCTTTATTTTGTCTTTATTCTTCTTTCATAGTATCTTTTAGTAACTTAAGCATCAGAATGTCCCCTTGTAGTCCAACTTCGGGCTTCTTTCATTTTTGTTGTTTTGCATGATTCCTCTTTAACATCGCCATTGTTGCATCAACACAACTCAAGCTCGAAATGAAGTTCTCCATGATTGTTAAGACATCTAAACAATGGTAGATGGAAAGATTGAGTAAAGAATTGGAATTCTGGAAAAGTAATTAGGAAATAACTAAGCATTTTACTAAGTTAATAGTGACCCAAAAAGAGAATGATCATATAAGAATGCAATTTTAGGCTTTAAGGGTTTTCAGGTTGAGACAGAATCCTTAGTGATTAGAGTACAGAATTAAAGTAGTCTTTGTAGAATCACAAAAATCATGTTGGCATGTTGCAAAAGTCATTAGAATTGAAAGAAAAATAGTGGTAGAACTCTTAGCACATAATTGAAAGAGCTCTTTTAGAGAAGCAAAAGTGCACTGAGCACTTCACCACTTAGATTTGTGCAGTGATGTCTTATACCAGTGAGATGTCAAAGTGGACTAAGGTTTTGCGGCAAGATGTCATTCAGATTAGGACACATGTAATTTAACAATGAAATCAAGTTCAATGTTTCTCGAGTTAATGTCTTATCTTGTAATTCATGGGCTTAAATTAATGAAAGACTATCTGATTAGAGCTATTACCCAAACCAATTTTTTGGCATATTCTCATTTAATTATTTTTGCTCTAAAATAATGTTTATTTATTCATTTATATATTCATTCATTGACAAAGATTTATTTATCTACATAAACATATAATAAGAGGAATCATAACATGGCATAAAATTCTAATCTAGAATTACATTAAAATGTAAGGAACTAAGAATATAAAGAAAAACATAGGAATTTCACACATCATTGATATAATACTATTATTGCTTGAAATTTATGTAGAAAGAACAATTTGTGAGGGTCCAAAAACTTGAAAAGGCCCAAGAAAGGATTTTGGAAGATCAAAAAGAACTCTAACAATAACTTGCCAAGATGATGGAGTTAAAAAGTGTCATTCTTAAAGCAAAGGAACTTGTTAAAGAATCTAGTGCCAAAAATAAAAATGGAGATCAAAAGGGCAAAATAGTAGAGGACACTTAGGTTTTGATGGCCAAGAACTCTTTGCCTCCTGTCACATATCCACCAATTGGAGGAGTGGCTCTTTTCATGTATTTGAACCCATTTTCAAAGTGCAATAAACATCGATTTAGATAGGCAAAACTCAAGGTTACCCAACAAAGGTAGTTGTTTCAAATTTGGATGATTTTGTGGAATTAGACAAGTTAAATGCCAATTTGACCAGGTAATTACAAAAATAAAGCAAAGTACCAGCCTTCAGGAAAAAAACTCAAAGTAATTAAGGTTATCAACAAGTTTAGAACCGTAGATTCTGAAGAATTGGGTTTGGTGTCCGATTTTGTTATTCTCTCAAAATTTAAAAACTTAACTTTGAAAAATACATTAGAAACATTGCCCATGGCTCATATCCAGCTATACAATAGAAGGACAAATGGATATGAAGACAAAGAAAAACTCCTAATTCATTGTTTGCAATATAGTTTGATAGGGTCAATGGCTCGATGTACATTGAACTCGACAAGACTAAGATTAATTCATGGTTAGGTCTAGCTAAGGCTTTCTTGGATCAATACAAGCATGTGTGAGACTGGGCATCGGGTATCATTATAGAATATGGAAAAAAAGCTTGGAGAAAGCTTCAAACAATATCCTTAGAGATAGAGGGATAAGGCTACTTACATTTGTCTTCTATTGACTGAAATGGAGATTATCATGACTTTAATAAACTCTCTATGTGCTCCCTATTATGAGAAATTTGTTGGCAACATCATAAAAAACTTTGTTGATAAAGTTATATCGAGTGACATGATATAAAGTATGATAAAAAGTGGGAAAGTTTTAGATGATGAGTCTTCCAGTAACAACGAACCTGTGCTGACAAAGATAAAAGGAAGAGGAAGCTAAATGCAATCAATTATGGCAGTTTAGCCTAAAAAAATCCTAGCTTCTACTTATTGACCAATCCTTATTATTTACCATGACTTAGCCAAACCCAAATCCTTACCTCTATACATGAACTCCATAATTAGTGTAGTTAACTGGGTCTTTTATTCATTGTTTTACCCAACACCACTCTAAATGATCAAATAACTAGTAGGACAAATATTGAAAAGCTCCAATTTGACCTAATCCTAATGTCATATTTTTAATTATAATAAAACAATAAGAGCCCTATGTCCAAAATGGTATAATGCTAGCACTTACTGCTAGTATCATGCTAGGCTACCGAGGCATTCTATGGAAAATTGCATTATTTTCAAGCACAAAGTCCAAAATTTGATCAACACGAGTATATTGCAATTTAAAACTAAATAAGGGGCTAAGCATTGTCACAAACCTATTACCTAATCATGTTGACCTGAAAGTCAATGCAATGTTCTAAAGGAAAGTCATTGATAAAAAAAACCATTAAAGACATCAAAACTCTGTTGAATATAGTTTGGCATGTTTTGGTAAAAGCCAAATTGATTTAAGGGATAAAGAAGTCAGATTAATTTGATAAATTTCACATTATTCATGGTCATACTATTTAGTCTTGCAAAGAATTTAGCGGCATGATTCAAAATATGATGAATGATGATTAAATTAAATTTTACAAAGAAAGAAGACAAATAACTAAAAACTCAATAAATGTAATAGAAGGAGAAATAACAAATCCCTCATACAAAATTGGTAGACTTGATCATTATGATCAATCGATTTCTAAGGTGACAACCACAAAGCCCACCTAAAATGTTCATTAAACTTCCACCTACATTCCAATATAAAGAGGACAAAGTGGTTCCATGGAAAATGAGTGCAAAGTGTTGAGACTTGGTGGTTTGAGTTAGCAAGATGCCATGGTGAATCTCAAAGGAGTCAATCACCATACTCTCAGTGGTAGATATTATGCAATTCTAACACTAAGGTTTAAAATACAGGGAAAAATGTTGATCAGGCAGCTAAAACCATAAAGGTACAAAGGAAAATGTAGTTCTTAGGGAGATTAACAACCCGTAAATGACCAAAAAGCATATTAGTTTCTAAAGTTCACCTAACACAACAAATATGGTAATATGGAGTAGTTGAACAAACAACCTACAAAGATTTTAGTGCTGTTGCTACTTTTTAGTTCTAAGCCACATTAGAACACTCTCTTCGAAGTACTAAATTAGGCCTATGTCATTAACAACATATTCGTGGATAAATTAGGTTGATTAGGAGAAAACATCATAATAAATAATTATATTATGTTCAATGATGATGAAATCCTATTTGGTGAAAATGGAACCGTTAAGGTATTTCACATTACCACTACATGAAAAAGTCATATCCCACCAAAAGTTTTGATCGATAACTGTTCGACCTTGAATGCAATGCCCATGGCCTCTTTAGCTTAACTGCCTATAGCATATATCAAGCATAACCAAACAATAGTGAATGCTTTTGACAAAACTCACCGAAAAGTGACTAGAAAAATCATAATCTTATTGAATATACCCATTCACTTATGAAATTGAGTTCTAGGTGATGGAAATCACCTAATAATATAACTACTTGCTGATAAGGCCTTAGATTCTCTCTATAAAAGCTGTACCATCCTTATTACACCAAAAGTTAAAAGGTAGTTAGCTTTGATAGAGAAAAAGATATTATTGCTGCAACCTATATTAATGCCCCTTACATTGAGCCAAATGAAGAAGTGCTTGAATCTTTATTTCAGTCCTTTGAGTTCATCAATGTCACTTTTACGGGAGAAAAACTATCGATTGTCAAGCCTTAGCTATCAAGAAAAACTTAAATGGGTTTGAAATTAACTGTTAATAAGGGCTATTGACAAGAAAAGGACCTAGAAAACATCTATGAGGCATGGAAAAAGCCTTGAAGATTATGAACAAGATAAATCAAAGAGGGATGGGTTTCAAGCCTAATGCATAACAAAAGAAGAGGCATATTGAGAAGGCTAAAAAGAAAAGGATAGTAGAATCGGAAAGATAAGAGCTAAAATGTGATTTAATGATTACCATTCTACTCTAGGAGATTTTTTAGTCAAAGGAGTATATAAACTAAATATGGAGAAAAAGATAACCTCTAATGATGTCTTGGTCATTCTAAAAATGGAATTTGAGAACTTATGTGTCAATGCAATTGATAGAAATTAGGGGAACTCTGAAGAAAGCTATGCTATACATCCATGTCCATTAGGTTTTGCTTTAAACAACTAGACTACCATTAAGATTTCTGTAATATTTAAGTCAAGATCAAAGTAATGCCTAGAACTCACATTTTTTGCTTCTGTCAAAAAGCATTTAAGGATCCTTTTGCATGGGCTTGTTTTTATCAATTATCCTTTAATAAAATGACTATTCATGATATATTTCTACCATTTATCTTCTATTTATTTTTGTCAAGTTGTTATTATTCTTTATTATCCCATTTAACAAAATGCTTGTATTGTTTTTTCTTACCCTTTCCAAATGCCTTGATACAAAAGACATGAATAATTCTTATCAGCACTGTTGAAATCGATTTTAAAAGGCCAATAACCTTAACACTAACAAAAAAAAAATTAAGGTTATACCTTGCCTACTAATTTGCTAAGATTAAATAGGAAGAAAAACCAATTTTGCTCTACAAAAAATCAGTTGAAGTCATAAATTTAGGACCAAAAAAGATAAAAAGGAGATTAAGAGTGGGACTTCAATATCTTTTTCTATTAGAAAAAGGTCAATATCAATCCTCCAAGATACAAAGATGTATTTGCATAGTCATTAGAGACATACCTTAGTTAAACACAAATA
>JBBYHM010000018.1:14280218-14293464 GCA_038381775.1 Adansonia rubrostipa | reverse complement strand
ATCGTAATGATGATGAGCTGGGCCAGGTCCTTGCATTCACCAAATCCATTTCTTTGCATTTGCTCTGTATTGCTCTGCAATCAAAGCTCCCCTTTTCCTTCAACGCGGTTTTCGCTTGATTTTCCCCTAAATCATCAGAAACAAAACCCTTTTGTTTTTGTAATCTTTGTCTTGAGCCCACGCCGCACGTTAGCTTGTCCTGTAATCTGTTTTTGTCTGCTTTATGTAGAAGTAGAAACTTCCCGTGTTCCGTATCTCTGTTTAAGTCTCTCTTTGTTTCTTCTTATCGGAACCCTAATTTTCGGGGTTCTTTTTTTTTTTTTTTCTAAACTTACGATGGTGAAAATGCTGGTCTTATAGTTGATGATGTGTAAGTGTTGTTTCATTTGTTTCTGGGGTTTTGTTTTTTTTTTTCTTTTATGTTTTTGTTCATGTGATGAGAAAGATTGTTTTTTTTTTTTGGTTAAAAAGCAGTTGCTGTTTTTGCGCTGAAGTAGCTTTACTTAGCTGCTTATTAGTCTAAAATAAGATAGCAGATTGCCTTTTTTTCTTGTTGATAAGTATAGTTATCGACTCTGAACTTGCAAATTTCTTGCAAGTGATTTTTATTCTAGGGGATTGGTGTTTCTTTATGGCATTTTATTTCTCTAATGAAAAACGATCAATGCTGATTATTTGCGTGGTTGTTTTATCGCCATTTTGACGGAAAAATTTCCGTTGTGCATGCTGTGTTGGAACCTTTCCTTCTTTCTTTCTTTATTTGCATTTGATGAGTTGAAGCATAAGCAATGTTCAATGTCTATGCGTTAACTTGTAAATATAAATAGCGTAAGTTAACTCATTATTGAAGAGGAACTTCTATGGTTATGGCAAAATAAGAATGGAGTAATTTCAGGATTCTGTTTATCAAGAAGTATCCAATTGTAGTGGCACCTATCAAGCTCCTAGTGAAGGAGGTGTCTTGTCTTCTTCTTGCTGCTTCGCATTAGCCTAATTTTTCTCATTATATATGTATCAGATTACTTTTTCTCGGAAGAATTGAAGGTTAGAATTCTGTCAGAACACTGATGAACTGAGTAGCTTTTGTGACGAAAGGTTTAGCAAGGTTCTTATTTCTCCCTTGAGTATGCCGAATCCCATAGATTTTCCCTTGTATTTGGACGCTGAAGCATTTTTTGTAGAATTTCTCTGCAAGCTCAAAAAGCTTTTCTACAATTGTGTAATCAGATACATACATTGTGAGCAGAAATGGGTGCTTTTTGCTGCTGTTCATGTGGTGATGAGTATGAAGAATATGCATATCCAAGCAATTCAACGTATAGGCACTGCATCTGCCTAAGATTCTTCTTCTGCCAGCTATTCAGTGGGGTATGTCTTCCTATCTTGGGTTATTGGCACAAAAGCAACCTACATTTATATTTGTGCTGCCAATAGATGCCCTCAAATTTGTTAAACACTGAAGGTCAGGTATAAAGCAGATATTAAAGTCACTTTGTTAATTGCTCTGAGCCCCAATTTGCATGAAATTAATCTGTTTAAGATATAAAGCTTATAAATACTCCTAGTTAGAATTTCTCTGAAATTCAGAACGAGTTTTTTAGAGGTTAAATTAGCTGTACATGGATTGTGTATGTACTGTGTTTCTCTTGAAAGGTAAGTGCATTTGTTCTGTTGCTTTCACGATGTCATATAACCCAATTTATATCTTTTCTTCTTTGATCTGCAGTATGGTGCACTGTTTCATAGATTGGAAGGGCGGCCTGTATCATCCCAGATCCACGGAGCTTCTCTGTCATCAACAGCAATTGTTACTGCAATGTCAGATAATTCAGCCAATGAAACTCATGTTACAATGTCTAGACCGATCCCTTATGATGCTGAGCAGAGGTACTCTCGCTTGCAGCGTGATGGCTTGGTCTCTAGGCGTGATAAATCTGTGGCTCATTTTCAAGAAGAAACACAATCGCTAAGAAGAAATATGAGCAGTTCTAGCTTAGAATCATTGGGTATTGGAAGGAAATGGATTGGAGTCGAGTCAGAAGAAGACTCTAAGATTGCCCATCTTGAGTTATCTGAGAGGACTTTGGCACCAAAAGTTGCATATGGATCTAACTCTCTGCAGCCTTCATCTGAAGATGAAGATGTCTGCCCCACTTGTCTTGATGGTAATTTTGCATATTTCTGTCTTTAAAGAACTCTGTTTTGTAGTTGTACTGGTATGCTTGTCATTTTTTCAAAATAGGTGGTAAGACTTGACTAAGCAGCGATGGTAATGGTTCAATTGAAAAATGAAATTTGTTTTAACATCTTAAAGTTATGCTTATATTCATATGAGTGATTAATTTCATGCAGAATATACTCCAGAAAATCCTAAAATCACCGCTCACTGTTCGCACCATTTTCATCTTGGTTGTATTTATGAATGGTTGGAAAGGAGTGAAAGTTGTCCAATATGTGGCAAGGTGCGTAATATATACCAAATTACTCATTTTAAAATGCAGATATGTGCCAACTTTGTTGTATAGTTTAGCCCATGGGGTATTTAGGGTAAATTCCGTAATATTGTGAACGAGAATAACAACTGAGATTGTTGATGGTTTTCACTATTTACTTTGGAAAATAGGAAGCAAGCAACTTATTTAAACATATCAGTCTCATATACAATTTTTGTTGCTTATTTACTTTCCAAACACTTTGTTTTAAGGCTCTTTTTCTCCTTGGACTGGTAAACTTATGACCATATATTTCTTTTCGGGAATCTTCGGGACGCATCTAATTTTAAGTGTCGTTTCTTTTGTGGTGCAGGAGATGGAGTTCTGTGAAAGTCCTTAAGTCTGTTACATGATTTCGATGCAATGGAGCAATAACATATAGAGCGGCAGGTAGTATCAGTATATATAAGCTCTTTGATCTTTTATCATGGAAGCATAACGAGTATACAAGAGAATGTTCATTATCTGTCACTATTTGCACTATCTGGTACTTTCTTTGTACTCCTGATGTTACTTTCTTTGTGAGATGCTAATACTTTTGTATGAAGTTATATTAATTACTTGTAAACATAATTGTCATGGAATGAACTTGATGATGTCTAACAATCAATATCAGCTGTAATTTGTTACCAACGCTAAACAGTTACCAGTCATTAAATTATGAGGATTAGTTTCTGGGATAAAAATAAAAGAATTTAAACCAATCATTGTTGCCAGAGTTTCTCTTCCCTTATTTCATGCCAGAATAGTACAGGCTAGTGGAGCAGGTCAATGGTAGGGGCACCATGTCATCTTTTGTGCTTCAACTTATTGAATTACAACAATAGTTCTAACAATTTGAACATTCTGCTTTTGTTCTTTCAAGAGACTTGGTGCACATAAATCGGTGGATATATCTAACTGCTCGAGTTATTATCGAATAGGGTTTTTATTTTTGGCCAGATTTTTTTAGATAAGTTTGATGGTTCTTTAACAAAAAAAAATTAGATTAGGATATCCAACATTCATATTTCAATGTACTTTTCGCATCAATCACGACACTTGTATTCCTCGTTTGAGCTTGAATTTGAGGAAAGCTAATGTTTCCCTGCTGATTATCTGAGCTTTTATAAATGGAACACCCCATAATTTATTTTTTAAACAAGCAATTATAATGGTCGTTCACCAACTTGTGCCAAATTTAGAGTCGAGATTTTAGCAGTTTCCTAATGTGCCTGCAAAGTGTCAAGGGCAGATTCCTTTCTCTGCAAAAGATATTTAAACACTGGACTTCAAATTTCTATTATGCCTGGAAGGAAGTTATGGGCTTCAACCACCTTGATTTTGAGGAGATCTTTCGGTGGTCTGTCTTCAAAACATAGGACCCAACATATTGGAAAGTTTTGACTTTTACCCAATTAAGGTGGGACAGGACCAGTTATGAGTTAAACGACTAAACGCAAGATGTGGAAGGCCATGTTATTGGTCGGCTCATAATTAAAGGCATGTTCGTTTAATTTATTTGCGGAACTTATTATTATTATTTGTTTTATTTGTGGGACTTAACGAATTAAAGAAGCTGGGCGTGGGCAAACGAGACGAATCTTCAAAACACGGAGGGATGCAACCACCCAACCCAACCGTGGAAGACTGAAAGTAAGATAAGCCAATGCTGCTTCAGAATCGGCGTGTTATTTAATTACGAAACTATGCATTGCGCATTTGACGGGGATTGGAGTACGTAGTGATAAATTAAGACTGTATATTCGAAGAATCAGAAGGATTTCTGCTGTATAATGATAAAACATATGGAGAACACACAAAATAAATAAATAAATAAATGATAGCTTGGTTTCGCAGACCTCAAAAGTCTTCTCTTTCCTGTACTTGTACCTATATGTTGAATACAGGACACTGCAAAAGTTGATAACGCGAAGAACTGTAAGCAGTCAATAAAAGTAACCGAATTTCCAGTGTTTATGTTCTGAGATAGCAACGACTGGTGCCTATTTTGTGGGTTCCATGTAATAGATTTGATGAAACTGTATATTGTACTGGCAATGAAACAACCCAAGCCACCAGCTAGTGAAGCATATGCAGAGCATATACTCTTCATTGCTTCCAGAGCTTCGTCAAAGAGGAATTCCAGCAGGCTAACTACGGAAAATACTCAAGTTACGCCGATCAGCAGTATTTTGCTCAGCAACTAGCTCACTATGCACCTAGATCAGGCGTAGGAGTTGGGAAACTAACTTCGTCCTCATGTCTTATCGCATAGCCTCTATCCTTGGCCGCTGGATATAAACAATCCAATGCCAACTGTTAGGGATGGCCTCAGCTAGCACCAGCCAGACTGAACGTGGACCAACAAGCTGCGCCTGAGCCTTACCAGGTACCCTTGGAAAAGCCGATCTCATAGCTTGATCAAGACATGTGGCATGACCTAGCCGTTCTTTTCTCTCTCTCTCTCTCTCTCTCTCTCTCTCTCTCTCTCTATATATATATATATATATATATATTTCCACTATTCAGTAGACGGAACAAGAAACTACTAACCGGGAAAATTTAAAATCAGCTTCTTATTATCCGCTTTCCGTCAGCTTGTTAGATGAAAAATATCTAATTTAAACAGTTGCAATGGCTGAAATTAAAAAAAAAAAAAGAAAAAAAAATTGACTAACCGGTATAACAGTTCTTAGGATATCCGAGGAAGTTATCCCCACCGTAAAAAATTTTCAAACCCAAAAATTTCAAGAGCCCTTCCAATTTGCCATATGAAATCACAACCCAAATTTGGATATTCTCTCACCGCCTCCATCTTTGTAATACCCAGCCTAAAGCCCAAAGATTTAAAAATATATTTAATCTAACCCAGAAGTCTATTAAAAAAAAGAATAAAATAAAATTTTAAGTCATAATAACTCATAGTTCTATTAGAAAAAAATTGAAAAAAGAGAAGAAACCCCAAAAAAGAAAAGAGAATTTGAGATTTCGAATTTGACTTGAGATCAAACGTTTAAGGTAAGATTTAGCATAATTTTTTTTTCAATTTTGCATTTCTAGTTGGTTGTTTACAAAACCTAAGTTTAAGTTTTAACATTCTTTAAGTTTTTTAAATTATTCCGGCGTTATTCCAATGACTTTTTGACAACATGGTGGGTACCAGTAGCAAGATTCCATCGAGATCTTTCTAATGGTTCTTGTGGTAACTTAATCGGATTTGTATTTTCAAAAAAATCAAATTTTTGTATTTTGAAAAATGGATTTTGACAATTTCAACAAGCCAAATTTGGGTCGTCGGAAATTCATTTTCCTATGATCATTTTTGTCGAAACTTAGATGGGTTTTATAGTATGATACGTTAACTTTCAATTAGTAAATTTAGTTTGATCAGATGAGTATTATATTTTGAGAATTGACGTCTCAAAATTGCCTAAATAAATCCGAAAACCTAGAAAACCCAAAAAATTCTGAGCAGTACGTGATGATTTTCAAACTTTTGATGTGCGTAACTTATGCTATATGAATTAGTTTTTGCCAAAATAAAATTTGATATTATACTATTACATTCTACTATGAAATCGTGTTTTAAAACATCAGTAGTGTTTGTATGGATTTGGAGTTTTAATGGCTTCAAATAAGCCACATGATTTTTTTGAAACCTAACATTTTTAATAACCAGTGATGATTTTGTGAGTTTTGACCTTTGTAAAATAGGATTTTGATCAGTTTTGTTATTGAAATAAACTTGGGTTATAAAGTAAGATATGTAAGCTTCGTTTTGGTACCAAATACTTCTTTAGATTTGACCTAGCGTATTAGATACAAGTGCCCAAAGTGAGCCGAATACTCACGAAAAAAAATGAAATTTTAGCACTTTACGAAATTTCATTTTAATTATTTTAAAAGTTATTTTTTTTAATAAATGATTTATTTTGCTATAAACAGTATAAATTTTGAATATTTGTATTTTATTAAATTTTGGCATAAATAAATATATTTTAATAAATTATTTTTGAGTCACCATATTTTTGAAAATCAGATTCTTGTGAAGAAAATTTCACAAACACTAAATTTAACCAATATTATTATTCTTCATAACCATATGTAATTTTGTTATTGACTTTGTATATTAGCATATATTTTCTAACTTTTTAAAATGTTTTTATATGTTTCTGAAATACAAAAGAAGTAAATCAGTATTGAAAATAATATCGATTGAAAAAAAGTTACCATACACTCTAAGTGTTAAAGAATGATCCACGGATTGTCTTGATTTGTTAAGATAAAATCGATAAATTTAGTTTCTAATTTGTAGTCTTTGAATTAATAGAAATTGAGAGCTCAAGTTCATTATTTCTTGGTTTCTATTTAGCAAGTTCAAGTAAATGACTGATATCTTTTCGGTGTTTTGATACCTTAAAATTAACTTTGACATGTTTAATTTTGTACGTAATAACTAATTGTTTTGTCCCTTGATTTGTTAAATCGAATTAAGCATGCTACTTTGTATATTAGATTACTTTGTTTTGATTTGAAAAGTAATTTTTTACTTTCGTATAATTTCGAGTACGATTTTATTTAAGTTTATGTATGAAACGATTTGTTATATATATTTTTGAATAAAAATAGTACATGAGATATTTTGAAAGAAAATCTAAGAAATTTGCTTTGTACGAGTTCTAAATTATGAAATACATGACTTTTTCTTTTGTATAGTTGAGTAATCTGAAAATATAATTTATGTTAATTTGTCTCTCAATATGATTATGCTCTAACCCTGTCAACGGGGTTTAAACGTTGGCCATGTCGACATACGCTTTGTGATTAGAAACCGGTTTCAACTGTGCCACCGATTAAGAATAATGATTTTTGTTTCAAACCGTCCCATAGGTTAAAAATAGTGGTTTTGTTTCAAACCGTGCCATCGGTTAAGAATAGTAGTTTTTGTTTCAAATCGTGCCACTGGTTGAGAATAGTGATTTTTGTTCTGACTTATGCCACATGGGTTAAATGTGATTTTAGTATGTTACTAGAGACCAATAAAAAAAATGAATAAATTGTGAAATTTTGCTTAGTTTTGTTATCTGATAAATCTGATTTTGAAAGTAATGTATTTTCAAAATAAACATGTTTATTGAATATTAGAGTGCCTAGTTTTATTATTGAATTATTACCGTTTATAAGTTTGGCTTAAATATTTTATAACATGCTTAATTTAACTGAAGGGATGTCGGCTACTTGCTGAGTATTCGTACTCACTCTTTTATTTTCCTATATTTTTTTCAGATATCAAAACATGAACCTTTGAAGCTTAGTTTCGATGAGAGATTTCGTTTGCGACTCGAACATCTGTTTTTAATTTTAAAATACTTTAGAATGTAAGTAATTAGATATCGGATTTAGTTGATTTCTTATTTAGAAAAATATTTGCTATTTTTGATCAAAGTGTTTTATTAAAATTTTGAGAGACTTGAGATTTGTAAGTTACAAGTTTGGAGTTTTAAGTTTTAATTAGTATGATATATGTTGCCTTGGATGCTTATGGGATTCGTCTCATAAGTATGTGACGCTTTTACATCTTAAATCTTCAGATTTAGGGCGTGATAATTTATTTGTAACACCGCAATCTCACATCGAGAATCTCTGAGGATCTGATATATATGTTGAAACTTAAGCCTATACGTGCAAGGCACCTTTTGGGGATAAAATCGTGAGATCTAGTGGGCTAAAGTAAACAATACCTCATTGGGTGTGGGTCTTAACAAATGGTATCAGAGCACAATCCTTGCCCGACGGGAGCTAAGTGCTACACCGTGTGAGCCACCTCTAGAATTCTGCGGGAGCTAAATGCTATATGGTGGTAGCCACCTTTAGAATCCCAACGCTTGGTGTGATTTTGGTTCTGTCTACTCCGCATTAATTCTGTCTGTTCCGTATTGAGCTTAATGAGGACATCATCAAGCTTTAAAATGAGGGAGTTTGTAACACCCTAATCCCACATCGGGAATCTTTATGGATCTGCCATGATAAATATGTTGAGACTTAAGCTTATACTTGCGAAGCACCTTTTGGAGACAAAACTATGAGGTTCAGTGGTTAAAACAAACAATACCTCGCAAGTTGGGCTTGGGTCTCCACACAAATATTACCTTGAAATATTTTTTTTACACAAACACATTACCCAAAACATATATTATATACAAATATTACTTACACTCTAATATTTATGTAAATTATAATATTTACGCATAAGTTTCATAATATTTAATTGTAATTCTTACCAACTTATAAAAAGACCTAAGTTTTATTATAAAATTAAATTTATATTAATATATTACATTTAGTACTACTATTAAAAAATATGTAAATATGATAAAAATAAAGAACTTTTCCTAACTTCAATAATTACCAAAAAAATTAATTTGCTACATATATAATATATTTAATAAAAAATAATCTTGAAGAAATTGCACTTTATATTTCTTAAAAGAATATTTTACATAAATATATTATAATTTTGGTAATGTTTTATGTAAATTTGCAATGTTTGTATGTAATTTAGTAATATGTAAAAAAATTATATACAAATATTATCTTCAAAAATTTTTTTACACAAATACATTACCAATAAAGAATATTACATATAAACATTACCCAAAGTCTAACGATTTATGCAAATTATAATATTTATGTATAATTTCTGTAACATTTACTTATAATTCTTAAAAACTTATGAAAAAATCTCAATTTTATAATAAAATTAGTTTTTATTAATATATTATATTTATTACTAATAGTTATAAATACATAAATATAACAAAAAATATATAATTTTTGTAACTTCAAAAATTACTAAAAGAATTAATTTCTTACATATATATATTATATTTAATAAACCAATAATAAAAATTATACTTTAGTTTTATTAGAAGAATGTTTTTCATAAATACATTACAGTTTTCGGTAATGTTTTGTATAAATCTATAATGTTTATATGTAATCCAGTAATACTTGTATGTAAAAAATTACATACAAACATTACCTTTAAAGATTCTTTACAGAAATACATTACCCAAAACACATATTATATACAAACATTACTTACACTCTAGTGATTTATATAAAGTGTAATATTTATGTATAATTTATGTCATATTTAGTTATAATTCTTATTAACTTATATAAAAAATCTAAATTTTATTATAAAATTAATTTTTATTAATATATTTTATTTATTGCTAATATTAAAAAATATACAAATATAATTAAAGTATGTAATTTTTTTAACCTCAAAACTTACTAAAAAATTAATTTCCTATATATATAATATACTTAATAAAAAAAATTCAAAAAATTATACTTTATTTTCATTAAAAAATGTTTTACAAAAATACATTACAGTTTTGATAATGTTTTATGTAAATCTATAATGTTTATATGCAATCTGATAATGTTTGTATATAAAAAATTACATATAAACATTACTTTTAAAGATTTTTTACATAAATATGTTATCGGTAATACAAATTAAATACAAACATTACTTAAACTATAATGATTTATGTGATATATAATGTGTGTGTAAATATAATAAAAATATGTAATACATACTTTTATTACATATAATAATAAACTTATGTAATAGAAAATATAATTTATGTAACTATTATATTTTATATAATAGTACTTTTTATTACTTTTACTAATATATTTATGTATCTTGCAAAATTTTTATGTAAATATAATAAAATTTATATTTTACAACTTTTATTATCTTTTATCATAATTTATATAATATATAATTTATATGTGTAATTAAAAAAAAATATGTACTACTTATTTTTATTACCTATGATGATAAAAGTTTGTAATACATAATAAAATTTATGTAACTATAATATTTTATTTAATATTATTTTTTATTACAGATTAGTAATATATTTTTGTAACCTACAAAACTTTTATGCAAATATAATAAATTTATATATTATAATTTTTATTACTTTTTATTATAATTTATGTAAATCAATAATTTATATGTGCAATTGTAATAAAAATAAGTAATACTGACTTATATTATGAATCATAATAATTTATATAATAGATAATATAATTTAAGTTACTATAATATTTATTGGTAATTTAGATTTTTTTCAATAATAAAGATTTGTATAACTTGTAATGTATTTTATGTAATTATAATATTTTTATGTACTATTATACAATAATATATGTAAAAAAAATTGAAAAAAAAAAGAAACAACTGGCATAACCGGTTGCAAATGAACCGTACGGCAACCGCTCCTTAGGGAGCGTATCCAACCCTTGGGGGGCGTATCCTAGAGCCCTGTACCTGAACCGTTTCATGTGAGAGATAGAAACATTGCAACATAAAAAAATTATAGGAATAGAAACTTTATCTACGAAGTCTGTAGGGAGAAGCAGCGCTCTTAATTATCAGCAAAAGCGACACTATATAAACATGACTGTTCCGAAACCTTTCACACTGAAATGAGACTTGGAATAACAAAATTTAGAGAGCATGGACAACCATACCTTTCTGTAGACCATCATACTTCGGTTGGCAAGATATTGAAATGTCCAATAAAAAAAAAAATACCAGAGTTATCCTTTATTTCAAGAATATCTAGAATTTAGTGAAAGAGACATAGCCTCTATGCTATCATGAAAGAGATCCTTCACATTCTTTGCTCAATGTTTTCCAATATTTTCACCCATGGGTGACTCCAGCCCCCAGTACTGACCATATCTGAAGGCTTCCCTGTGACAAAAAAGTGACTCAAGATTCATTTTCATGATGATGAACCTATGACCAGCTCAAAAGAATAAAATATCAACAATTTCCAACCTCAATATATTTTCAGTCTCTGAATGTTAAGACATGATGACCTTTGAGCCGAAATCAATTTGGAATTATTTTGAGGAGCTCAATATCAAACAGTAGTGTCTTATCTATAAGCCCTTGGTTCCTGAGCACAAAATCCAATGCTCGTTGACCCTGTGGAAGACACCAAAAAGACTTGCATCATATGAATAGAAGAAAATAACACAAAGACTTGAATTTTACCGAGAAGGTTGTTGGTCTGGGGCCACTTTTGTTGAAGTCATTTTCAGGGTATCCCAGTTCTGGTGGAACTATGATCCTGCAGAACTGTGAAGTAAACTGTGAAATCTGCATATAATATTATCACAGAAAAGAAATTACCTAATCCTGGTTTTCTTTTCATGATCAAGGGAAAAAGTGTCAAGCATCTGGCGTCAACATGTTACAGAATTTTATAGCTTGGACTGCGTGAAATTCTTGGCTCAGAAAGCAGTGAAATGCACTTGAAAGCATTGATCAAGAACCCATCTTTTACAATATGCTTTTCTCTTGGTTATCAGAGGATTTATTTGACACACTTAATGTAGGTAGCCACAGGAGATTATAGAGGCGACTATGCTACGTATGAATAGAGCTAAACAAGATTGTATGCCTTAGAAAAGAAGGAAAAGCACCTTCTAACGCCACCCAGAGCCATTCCTGAAACTGCTTCCTCAAATGCTGGAATCACCTGAATAATTGCTAATGAGAACAAAGGTTCCATTTTTATGCATGGCACTACAGAGCAGGAAAATTATATATCATATTATATTTTGAAAATGGCTTATAAATTTAAAAATTGGAGAAAAAAGTAACTAGTTCAGAGACTACAGAAAAGCATAATTCCTAAAAAGTATTGTGTGACTATAAATTTTTCTTCTAGATCACAAAAACAAGAAAATGGTGAATAAGAATTATCTTCTGCATTCCTGAGTTGTACAGAGAACACTAATCAATCTGTTTCAGCAAAAACAAGTACTCACTTCTCGAGCTCCAAGTCTAAATTTGACAAAGTCTTTGTCATCTCCCTGCATTTTTTAAACCAGATACAATCATGAAATAACCAACTAATACAACTACATCCAGCATTAATATGAGAGGCATTATGTACCACAAAGGAACCGCCTTTGGTCTTGTTTCGAGCTTCGAATATGCGGCCATAATATCCTATAGTGTAGCCATCCCAATCAACCTACAGGATAAAGTTTGTAGCACATAAACTGCTTGAACTTGCTAGACAAAAAAAATAAAACAATAATAATTGTGCACTAAATTCGCAGCTATTAAATTTATTTCATGTTAGCTAATTGAAATATGGTCCTTCCCAATATGTCAAACTCCACAACTAATAATGGTTCTCTTAAGACTTATATAATAGCATAAATGAATGTAGGCTGTCTGGGAGGATCCATTAGACGTTGCTAGCATAATATCATGCTATTTTGCCCAATGCTTCAGAGAGCTTCCATCTTTACATTGTCCGAAGGTCCAATCCCAGTAAACAAAACTAGCTAAACAACTAGTAAAATTACAAAAAGCTCCCAATATTTTAAAGTGAGACCAACAAATTTTATTTGGTCCGAGATCATAATAGCTTCAACGGATCCACAATTTGGCTTACATAAAAAATTTACCGTTAACATGCTCTAATAAGCATTTAAAATTCTTTCTTACCAAAACTGTCTCTCCCATCTTCGGTGTAGGGCCATCTCCCAACCGCAAGTCCTACGTTCTTGTTTAAGTTTTTAATAAGAACAAGCAGAAATTAAACACTAAATTTAACTTAGAACCACTAAAAATTGATTTTTTTCCCCCTAACAAGTGACCTTGTACTGAAGACCTGATTCTGTTTCTGTGTAGTCTGGAAACCGCATTTTGGATTTCCCAT
>JBBYHM010000018.1:14269297-14280118 GCA_038381775.1 Adansonia rubrostipa | reverse complement strand
CCCCTAACAAGTGACCTTGTACTGAAGACCTGATTCTGTTTCTGTGTAGTCTGGAAACCGCATTTTGGATTTCCCATAATCCTTTCCCCTAAGTGCTGGCACTGTTTTCCAAATTCGAACCACTTATGTTAGCGATGAAATAAGTATATTTTAATATGACTTCGATATAGTTAAAAGAAAAAAAAGAAGAGTAGATTTAAAGGGGTGAAACTGAAATGCATAAAAGTGAAATTCAAACGGATTTGGAACTAGGAATTCCTCCTAATTGAAAAAAAAAATTACTGTCGGTAAATCCAGATGAGGCAGCCATTGCCATCCCAATTTCTTCGCTGGAAGAATCCAAGAGAGCTCCAGCGACTAATCCAACAGCTGCTATTACCATTGCTTTTCTTCGATCAATCAGCTGAGATTGCTGCTGCTGCGGCTGCTGCCGGTGGTGTTGCACTGAAAGGGATGCTATTGGTCTGAACCGGTATAGGAGAGGACGTACCCTAGTTGAAGCTCTTCCAGGGTATAACGTAAGCGATTGCGGCAGAAACACAGCTGCTGAAATTGACGCCATCATCGAACTAAGTATTCTAGTTCCGTGACGGAGGGAGGAAAAGGAAAGAAAAGGGAAGACGGGGAGAGTTATGTTGAGTTGAGAGAGAAAGTGGTGTTTCTACGCGGGAAGATAACGGCCTTAGCTTTTTGGACACCCTTTCTACGGCTGTCTGCCCCCGCTTATATTTTATCCTTTGCTCTTTAATGGGGCCCATGCCATCCATCTTCATCTATTGATTTCTTTTTCAATTTTTTTTCTTTTCTTTGTGCAACCACCAATAAAAAAAATTTCCTTTATATTTTACTTATTTTTTTAATATCCCTATTAAATTTACCATAGCAAAAAAAAACTTTAATTTTGTTCCTTTCTATTTCATTTTAAAAATAAAAAATTTTTAATTTTTTCCTTTTCACTTTCAATTTAAAATTTAATTTAATTAATTTAAATAAAAATTTTAAAACTTAATTTAATTGATTTAAAAGTCCACCGAACTACAAAATCACTCGGTAGAAAAACGCCCATCCCTTCCCACTATGAAGTCTCTTTTGTATATAAAAAAGAAAGAAAAAAAAAAGATAACGGAGGCGGCAATTAAACGCAAAATGGAAGTCTCATTAAACAAACGCTAACTCCTTTCTGTTACAGCAAACGCTCACCAACTTTCTTTACAGCAGGAACCAAAGACCCACTGCTGTTTTTATTCAGAGTTGCAGTGATAGCAAAACAAGAATATTCTAGAAGGGGTTTTACAGGCTAGCCAATTTTAGAGTGTTTGCCTTCTCTTGCAAGGTGTCAAGGAGGCTGTCAAAGCTCTTCTTGAAAGCCTCCACTCCCTCATCTTCCAGCTGTGAGCCGACGTTGCCCCAGTCAATCCCCAACTTCTCAAGTGCACTATAGATGCCTTCCGCTTCTGACACGTTTGTGTCAATTGTCCTTGAAACCGTGCCATGATCTATGAAGGCTTGGAGAGCTTGGTCTGGCATGGTTGAAACCTGCAACAGCACAGACGACCAAGAAAGATAACGGGATAATTATTCATCAACTCAAGTTGAAAAACAATGTCCTGTTACTGAAAACTTTTTTCAACATGAAGATATAGCTCACTGTGTCAGGTCCAACGAGAGGAGCAACATATAGAGTGTCCGGGTAGGCAGGGTTCTTGACACTAGTTGAGGCCCACAGCAACCTCTGTTTCTTCGCACCCTTCTTCACCAAAGCCTCCCATCTTGGACCAGAAAATTTCTTCTGGTAAAGCCTATATGCCAGAGCTGCTTGAGCTACTGCAGCCTAGACAATAGTAAGTATACCATGATGTAAGCAAATCTTGACATGTAATTCATTAATATTTGAAATGTACAAATGTGTATGTTGCGGTTTAGTTACCTTTCCTCGGAGATCAAGGGCTTCTGGTGTTCCAATCTTTTCGAGCAATTTGTCAATGAGGGTGTCTACCCGACTGACAAAGAAGGAAGCTACACTTGTAACCCTGGAGAGATCACTCAGCCCAGAAGCCTCAAGGCCATCCAAGTAAGCATCCATGACAGCTTCATATCTAGCAAGTGAAAATATGAGCTGTACATACACATAAGAAATAAAATGAAGTTTAGATCATAAAAGAAACAAATCTAGTACTGATGTACATGCAAGATATCCAAAATTTTCTAAAACGTCAGTGAAACAAGCTCCGAATTAAGCATTAATTGCTAGCATTCATATAACCGTAGAAGCTCATAAGAACATTTGTGAAACAGGTGTGTGTAGCACAAGATTACATCTTCCACTCTTAAGTTAAGCCAGGAAATTAGAAATAACATACAGTGACATTCACACTTATGCCATTCGCAATAACTTCCTTGATTGAAGGAATGCATGGTGCTGTTGCAGGGATCTTAATGTACACATTGGGACGATCAACCACTTTATGAAGATATTTGGCCGCCTCAATGGTCCCAGCAGTGTCATCCGCAAGTCTAGGAGAAACCTCAACAGAAACATAACCATCACCCCCATCTGTTTGATCATAGATTGGCTCAAAAAGTTTGCAGGCATCTTGAATGTCCTTCACCACTAACTCCCAATATGCACTTTCAATATCTTTTCCTGACTGTACAAGTTCCCTGCAAATTCCAGTATATTTTAAAGATAAATATATGAGTATTAAAAAATCACAAAATACAATTCCCAACATCAAGAGATCATGATAGCCACTCAACTCAGGTTAGATGAGCCTGCCTTGGTTTTTCTCTAGTTTCTATTTTCATTTTTTGTTCGTGCATAGGCAATGTGTCTAGGGTATATTATGACAAGAAAAGACAAGCCTCAATGTAATTGTCTGCTTTGCATCACAAATCAATTTTATTATGCTACTAATAAGTCATAAGAACACTTAAAATTCTGGGGTCACCAAGAATACCTGAATTGATCATTGTAAGCATTTGATGACGATATAGCTTTCTGGAAAATCTGCAATCACATATTTCAAAATTGTTTCAGGGGATCAAAATAGACAAATAACACAAGCTAAAACAACAGAGAAAAACAAAAATATAACAGGTATTTACCGCGGGGTTGCTAGTTACACCTCTAACACCACTTGCAATCAGTGGCAGCAAATCAGTCACCGGCCTACAAAGGTTGTCATACCATGGACTCTGCCCTTCTTTTTCATAGAGATCATGTAAAGTAGTCCTCTTTACGGAAGTACCATTTCCATCAACAAGAGAACATCTGACACTGCAATAAGAAAACGTTGTTGGAATCAAAGAAGGCTAAACTGATGCGGCAAAGTAGCAAGCAAGAAACTAAAATGAATAGCAATGCACCGCTCTTTCTTGTAAAATCCCATTCTCTGTATTACAAAATACAATAAGAAATGCTAAGATAGTAGATCTTATTTGCTTATGTCAAAACCTGTACCAACTTACTTGAAAATAATCCTTCCAAGGTCCAAATAATATATCTTAAGAAAGGTTCGTTAGTGAGCAACCAAAAAAAAATTAACAGGTACAGAATGTTAGTGATAAATTGATAATAATGAATCAAAGCAAAGTTATTCCGAGAACAAATCAAGAAATCGAATCAAAATCTATCAAACGAATTTAAAACAAAAAAAAAAAAGGAAAAAAAGAAATGGAATAAAAATATCTGCATGCATCAACAAAAACTTTCAAAAAAAAAAAAGAAAAATGTTTAAAACTTAAAAGACCAATCAACGTCAAAGAAATAACCTGTTTACATCAGCCAACAAAGAAAAAAGGAACCTGGAAATCAAATTGAGAAAGGGCGTTGACATAAACCAAAATACTTACACCAAGGAGCCCTTGAAAGGGTGGTTGTTTGTCAAGTACAATCTAGAAGATGGCATCAGCTTAGAGTTAAAAGCAGTCGTTGCAGGGAACCCAACGAAGCATTTAAGCGATGAAGAAGATCTGGGTTTGAAAGATGATGAAAGAGAAGCGGCTGGGTTGGGGTTAGAGAGCTTGGAAATGGTAGCCATAGAGAAAGATCAAAGGATCAGCGACTGAACAAGAAAGGGCAAAATTAAGGTTTAAAAGAAAAAAGAAAGAAGTTTTCAAACTTTGCGATGAAAAAAAACTTAAAAAGGAAAAGGTTGGAGAGGCGTCTCCGGTTGGGGAGTGGGTGCAAAGAACGGCTCCTTTGGGTTTGGGTAGGTGAAGGAGACATTTGAACTTTCAAGGGTTTGGAGGAAGGGCAATCTCGTAAGATAAATTATTTTGACTATTCCTACTTTTAGTTTTTGGACGCCATTGCCAACTCCATTCCGGCTTTTTTATTTCAATATTGCACTTTTTGTATTTATCTATAAGTTAGTCTACATTTATTTTACGCAGCAAAATATGCTTTACTAACTAAGGAGGGAGGGCAGTCTTTGTAATACATTTATTTTAACTATTCCCACTTCTAGTTTTTGGATGCCATTGCCAACTCCATTTCGGCTTTCTTATTTCAATACTGTCTTTTTTTGTATTTATTTATCCAGTTAGTCTACTTTTATTTTATGCAGCAAAATATGCTTATTTTGGGATACTCTAGAAACTGCCATGGGTGAAGGTGAGGGCTTTTTTATTAAAATATTATTAAATTTTTTATTAATGATTTTAGATTATTTTTAAATTATTTATTAAAATAAATTTATTTTAGAGTGTATTAAAAAATTTATATTTGATATATTAATTTTGCAATAAAATTTTTTTCTTGGGAAATCGGCACCTATTGTGTCAATTTCCCAACATCAATTTTTTTTACATGTTGGGAAATCGACATCTAATGTGACGAGTGACGATTTCCCAACATGTAATTTTTTTTTACATACTAGGAAATCAGTAGATTAGGTGTCAATTTCCTAGCATAAGATTTTTTTTTCAAGTTGAAAAATCGACTTTGAGCTGCTGATTTCCCAATAATTTTTATTTTTCTCATGCAAATTGTTTTATTTACAAGCATTTTTTTACACCAATTTTTTTAACGTTTGGGAAATCGACCAATTAAGTGTCGATTTCTCAGGTCAGCAATTTACATGTTGGGAAATCAGCATTTCATTAGTCGATTTCCCAGCAATGCAATTGATTTTTTTTTCAATTGTTATAGGAATATTTTTAAATAGTTATATATGTATATTGTATTGGGAATGAATTGCCGATTTTCCAACCACTTTTAATTATATATTTAATTATATATATAATTAAGGGTCATGGGCATTGTTGAAGAGGGTCATGACCCCTCTGTCAGAGGGTAATGGCCCTCTATAAAAGGGTAATGGCCCTCTATGATTGACGGTCATTACTAAGTGCTTGAGGATGAGCACTTAGCACGGAAAGCTCCTTATAAAAGGAGCTTTCTTAATTCTATTCTTTTCGTGAGAGAATAGATACGAGAGAAATTATTTTATTTTCAATTAAAATATTATTTAAAGGTTAAGCAATCGGGTTAAGCAGTTTGTTGAAAGGTATAATTTAATTTTATTTGTAAAAGTAATTTTCAATATGATTATATAAATTTAAAATTTTTAAAGTACACTTTATTTTCATTTGTTGAAGTTTGTTCATCTTGACTGGAATTTATTTTATGTAATATTTATTTTGATTTTTATATTTAATTTTTGAGATATTTTATCGTAAAATAATAAAATTTAGTTTGATTGAATTAGTATTTTTTGTTAAAATATTAGGGTATTATTAATTTTTATTATTAAATATAAATTATTTAGTAATGGTTGAAGTAATTTTTGTTGTAATTAAGTTAAATTTTTTTTGTCGAATTGATGATTGCAAGGAAAAAAGTTGGGTTTAAGTTTGAAGGGATTAAATTATTTGAATATTTTGAAGGTATAATATATTTTATTTATGGAAATTTGGTTTAATTTTTGTTTTGAGGTTAGGTAATAATGAACTGAAATGAAAATTTTTGGTCTAGAAAAATTTTTGATCAATTTAATGGCTCATCATCATCATCATTATTGAGATTATAAGAGTATCATATATCATTAAGGGTATTATCTGAGGTACTAAAATTTTGTTAATCATATATTTAAAACATTATGAATTATAAATTTTACAACTAATGAATTAATGACTTTTTGAACAAGATACTCGGTTGGAAAAATGGTTGCGAAAAGTTTCTTTTAAACCACCAAATCCATTAATTAAAGGCTATTTAAGAAGAGTTAAATTTTACCATGCACCTTTAGTAAACTGATGTCAAAATGAGCTGGTTCTAATACGTTTGTTGGTTGAACGATGAAGGTCTGAGATGCACACATTTCATTTTTCATGCAGTGAATACACAATCACCCTAGAGGATGTTGCACTTCAACTAGGTCTACCAATTGATGGCAAGGAAGTAATAGGAGGGAGCCTGTTACACTGGGAGACTTTGTTTGAAGAACTATTAGGTGTGATCCCTCCAAAAAACTTCATTCAGGGCTCGACCATTAAAATAACTTGGTTGACAAAAATGTTCCATAATATCCTTGAATATGCGACTAAATGACAACTAGAATATGCTACTAGAGCATACATTTTACGTGTCATTGGTGAAATATTAATGCCTGATAAATCTGAAAATTGGGTTCATTTGATGTATCTTTCACTTTTGGCAATTTTGAATGAAGTAGCAAGGTATAGTTGGGGTTCTGAATGTCTAGGATTCTTATATAGGGAACTTTGCCGTGCACCAGTTAGGGCGACACGTGACATAGGTGGTTGTTTAATGCTGCTGTAGTCTGGGCATAGTATTGGTTTCCATTGCTTGCACTGGTGGTTAGAGTAGATCTTATATATCCCCTTGCGTTAAGGTAATAAATTTAATTATTTAATTTAGACTAGGACAACTTGCACTTACATATGAGTTATTCATACGTTATATATATTTGAACAGATGGTGCCGTCCAAAGCGGTTCAGTCATACAACCACAAATGTAGAAAGCATTAGAGTATAGCTAAATTGCATAGGACATAATAAGATAGTTTTTTAATAGTTACGTTAGGTAGGTGCATATTTGACCCAACGTATTGCACACTAATTAGTAATATTTTTTTATCTTTTTTTCACAGTTTCTATGGAGGCCATATATTATAGATGAAATTGTGGCATGCCTTTCATCAAAAGCCCTTTGAAATAGCCACATCTGGAGGCAAATATAGCATTAATATGTTTTCAGGTTATGGAGTGACACCAAGCGGATAGTGTCTTACGTTAGTTTAGGATGCAACAACCAATCCCCAAAACAACTGTGAACTTTTATAAATTTCACAGAATTAACATGCGTAGTAATAATGCAGAAAACTAGGTCGAAAATCATTCAAACTGGATCCAATTTTGGAAAAGACATTTCGGAATAATTGCTAAGGGTCTTGGAATTTTGAGCAACAATTTTGCACCATCAGATGAATACATCAGATGGTTTTATGCCCAAGGCCAGCCATTTATTTTCCCATCATTAATACTTCACGATGTTAGGAGTAGGTCATATGATTAACAAACTTTAAATCCAGACCTTTCTATTTAGCTTCATAGACGTAGTTGATGGCATGTAGTTAGTTGGAGGATGAATCAACCCACTTCAGCACATGTTGACAATGTCAGTGCACCTATGATGTCATTTAGTCATCCTTAACTAGAGTATGATCCTAGAGTATCATCCAGTTGCATATGTTCATTTGGTTATGCTAAGGATAATGATGATGATAGGTACTATTGGTCAAAGCCACCAACTAGTAGGTTAGATGCCGACCTCTTGACTTCCACTTTGGCTTTAGCATATATGTCTTGCTTATATCAGTTTTGTACCCCCTCAGTGACTAGTACCTACCCTATTTTAGTGCAACAGGTGTTGGTTCCTCCAATAACAGGTTATAATTTTTTGATATGGTACACATTAATATGGCTATAGTTACATGTTGACTCAAGAATAAGCCACTGAAGGAGAAGCACCATAGTGGAAGTAAAAGGTTAAAGACATCAAACCTGAGGCGAATGTGGCAATGAAATTGAGAATGTTGAACAAAGAATATTGCCATCACATAATGGGAGAGCTCCGTATTGTTGTTCAATATCACACAAAAGGGCCCCTGTTAATAGATATAAACTTTATAAGCCAATTGTGTTATACAATTATACAATTATATAGTTTTACAGTTATATTACATAGTTATATAGTTATACAATGTTATAAATGTTATACATTTGTGTCATAAAAATTTGTTTATGTTTATTATGTTAAAAAATAATTAATAATAATTATTTTATTATTATTATTATATTATAATAATTGTAGAGATTACATGTTCAAGGTATAGTATAATTATATTGTTATTATTATATTATAATAATTAAATAATTATATTTTGAAGCTATATTATAATAATTATATTATAATAAATACTAATTATTTATGGTTTATATTATCATTATATTATAAATAATAATTTTCTATAGTAATTATATTATTTTTATAATATGTATTTTTATTATTTATGTTGCAAGATAAATGACAAAAAACTTAAATTGCATTTCATTAAAAAAGACAACATTTGCATCAGCAAAATAAAACCGATAAATTTTATAAATGTAAACATCATTTACTAATATAATTAGAAATAAAAATCGATAATCAATGATATGAACTTTTTTCGATGTGCCGACTTGATAAGGACATCTTTTACGGCTATGGCCTTTATTCCTACATAATCCACAATGCTTTGGTTGGTCTCTTTCCCTAAGGTCCATTTCATTACGAAGTTGAGTTGATTTTGTTGATCTTTGGGATTTCTCCGCATTTTTGGATTAGGGCACAATTGTGGACCATTATATTCTAGCCAATAAACTTTATTCCTGATGGGTTAAAACTTATATCAGTGAACATTGTTTATAGTCTCTAGTCTATAAATATTGTCTACATATAGCATGCAATCTATGTAGACATGAGCACAAGTAGCAACAACATGTGAATATGGGTGCCTGTGCTTGAAACTTCTCATAATCACACCACCTTTCATTAAGATTGACTTTGTATGTCGAAGACATAACTCTCTTCTGAGGGTTTTCTTGCTCTTCAACCAAAAAAAATTCATTAAGATTTTCTTGTATGGCATTTGTGACTATTTCACAGTAACTGTGCTTGACCACCATCATTGTTGTCTGCTTGTTCCCATCATCGTAAATAGTTTTACTAATCTAAAATATGTAGCTTTTACTAAAGCAGTTATGGGAAGATGACAGGTCCCCTTCAATACTAAATTTGTACATTCAGCCAAATTTATCATGACATATCCATAGCATCTTCCCTCATCATATGATTGTGCCCACTTTTCTTTTGGGATCCTGTTAACCTAGTCGGCTGCTTCTACATTCTCCACATGAAGGTTTTCATATTTTTATTGAAAATAGGGTCATCGTAACTCGTACATTAAAAAAATAAGATGTTAATTTTTGGACTTATTAACAACTTATAGATAAAGATGACAATTGAGAAGATTGTAAGAGAGTAAATAACCATAAATGCTATTACAAACCCATATTAACAACTTACTGATGTAGCTCCTTATTGTTAAACCTTTTCATTAAGTTAGCTGCAATATGTCGAATGCAGTACATAAAATATGCATGTGGAGGTTTCCATGCACTGCTTGAGTCTCTGATCATAGATTTGATGGATTATGTCGATCAGAAATCAAGCATATCCTAGGTTGTGTAACAACATATCTATGCAAATTGCTGAGGAAAAAATGATAATAATTCATTTGTCTCACCCTTTACAATAGCAAAGGCAGTTGGTATTATGTTTCAATTGCCATCTTGTGCAACAGTTAATAGTAATGTTCTTTTGTATTTTTCATATAAAAATGTACCATCTATTTGGATAATAGGTTTATAGAAGGGAAAGCCTTTAATGTAAGACTTGAATGTCCAAAAAATTTGATGGAAAATACTCATACCTTGCATCATTCGATGACTATGGTATATAAGTATAGTTTGTAATTCTACTATTGTGCCAAGAATAAAGTGTCGCATTGCACCTAACCACTTTGGTTGATCATTGCATGATTTATGCCAATCACCAAATAATTGAATAATTGCCTTCTGCTTTGCTATACATGCTTTCCTATAAAAGGTCATGTATCCACACCAATTTCGTATCTTGGCAACTAAAACCAAAATGAAAATGGCTAGATTTACTTGTACCAAGGATAAAATGCACGAACATATCATACTAGAATCTAGTTTCATGTGATCTTATGAAATACAACAAGATGCATAAGTATGAGGCTCATTATACTTCTAATCTCCATAGTTGTTTCTTCTTCGATAATGTTACCCTTATGCTTTAATTGTAACCTATGCTATACATTATACACTGGCCATGATATTTGTTTGACTAGGATTTTACTACTTTATAATTTACAGAGTTTTTTATGATGTAGTGCTTTATAGCAAAAACCATAGCCTCTTTTATTGTGATTGCATCCCCACGTGGAGCTCACCATTAAATGGATTCTAGCTTGTCAAAAACCTTAATATATGAGCATATTTTGGAAATTCTGCTACATGCATTACGTCCAGATCGAGGGGCCACATATGGGAAGATGGCTCATATTGATGAAGAAGATCGCTAGCTCCACCAATAGATGATAAATGAGAAGCGTTGATATCACAATCGATATCTGGGTTAGGATCATTGTTGTCATCACTATCATTAACTTCAACATACTCTTTGGGCTCATTGAAGTCACAACATAATCATCATGGGCTCCATATAA
>JBBYHM010000018.1:14224199-14249372 GCA_038381775.1 Adansonia rubrostipa | reverse complement strand
AAATTTAAATATATTCTTATCTTATTAAGTTTAAGTTTAAATTTTATTAAGTTTTATCTTATTAAGTTTAAATTTTATCTTATTCAATGCAAAGATAATGTCTTATCTTATTTTATTAAGTTTAAATTTTTATTGTAATTTTATTTTAAGATAAGATTAATTTTTAAATTCAAAATAATCACATTTAGATGATATTTTAAAAATTAAAACTTAGTTAAATAACTAAATTTTAAAAAATTTAATAAACATAATCTTGTATTAAAATAATAAATAATTTGTTATTTGACTTACAAGGCGTAAAAGTAGCTTATCCACGTAGCATCCTTGTCGGCAGAGTTTACACTATTAGCTTGTACCTTGTTATATTTTATTTACTAATTTGCTACCTATGCGATGCATAAATCAATTTTATTTATTTAAATATATACGTTCGTGTGTAGATTTAACATAGATATTTTATAAGAATGAGTTGAAATATTTTTGTGTGCTTTAAATTAGGATATAATAATACAATATATATTAAAACATTTGGATAAATTTAATATTTGAATATTAAAAATATTAAAAATTTTAAATATTAAATAATCGATTAAATAAAGTTTTTATGTATTATTTAATTTTATATGACATAAATATAAGTTGTACATATAGTATTCCAAGTACATATTCATTAAAACATTTGTGACTTATGCGATGAACGGATAAATATTTGTTTGTATAGAGTCTCCATACAAATATGATTTGATATAACCATTTTCCTATTGAAGATATATATTCATAAAATACAAAAAAAGATATTAAATCATAATATTTTCTTTAATTATCAAAATTGACAAAAATTCATAACATATTTCAGAAAGAATAAAAATATTCAAAAGATAGAATAAATAGTATTATTGAGTACATCAATATAATATTAAAATATAAAGTAAAAGTTTCTATGATTTTCACATCAATTTTTTTCAATCTGTAGTGCCTTCATCTTCTAAAATTATTTTTATAACCCTGCAAGTTTATATAAATTTAAAATAAGTTTGATTTTTGAAAATAAATAATAATTTAAATATTTAATAATGAATGTCATAACTTTAATATTTAATAATTTAAATATTTTTGTAACCCTGTAATACATCCTAACGTGAGCAAATGGAAATGTGGTACCATTATACTTCTCAAAATCTGGCTTTTTGAATTTCAGAGAATTAACCAACCTAGACACCAAGCCCAACTATTTAGCATCCTCCACTTTGAACTTATCTATTTCTTCTATAGATCTTAGTCTCTCATCTATGACTAGCAACTGCAACTGCTCCTTTTCAACATGTTTATATGTTTCCATTATAAACCTCTCTAACTTGGTAGGCTTATCAAAATCAAGGGCCAATGGGTTTGCCGAATTCAATCCCAAATTCAACCTTTATCAATAATCACCCATGGCGCTATAGCTTCAAGATGCCATGCACTATAAGAGCGATTCCAACATACGGTAGAGTTTGAGACAATTGAATCGAAGGCATCGCATTGTCTACCCACGCACCATTCGCAAACTGGCTGATTTTCCTTTTGGATCAGCATCTTCGATCTAAGAACTTGAGCCACCAACCTGCTCCTTCCCTTTGGTAGCCAATGTCATTAACTCCATGATCTTAGCTAATTGCAACCTACGTTCCTCTTGAACCTTCATCATTGTTTTTTGAGCTTCCTCTACCTTTTTTATCCTACTCATAAAATCATTCTCTATATTTTTAAGTCAAGATTGAGTGTTGTATCTTTTTTGAATAGGTATTTTCACACATTTCCCTGTGTTGACAATTTTTTCCTTAGAGAATGACACCAAATTTTAGAATCCCGTATTATGATTATTATGCATGCTTATGACATTAATGTCAAAGCACACATATATACAAAAAAACAAAATTTAGTATGAATGCAATAACATGAATATTATGCAAACATATCAAAGGCATTGGCTAAGCCAATAGCTTCCATAGAAATTATCATCATCCATATCAATTATTGCATCAAAAACTGAGTTCACATATCTGTTCGATATAAGAACCATTTAAATTACAATGCTCCATTATTGTTCCTCCTCTTTAATAAGAACATCAGGTACCAATGGAGATCTGATTTCCACCTTGACGTGACTCTAAACCTATAACTAGGCAAGAGCATAGTCATTCTTCTTTTGGCTCACTAATAGGCTAGCTGAAAGCTTGAATACCGATTCTACACTCGTTTTGGATGTATTTTTTCAGAGCAAGCCTGAGTTGTTTGTTATCTTGATGTAATTTTTCCATACCTCACTTGGCATCATCCTTTTCTTTTTCAGCCACTAATTAAGCAATCTCTGATTAGAACATTGCTTACTCTGACTTGAATTTTTTTGAACAGTTCAATTTGGAAGAACCATATCCTCATCCGGAGGCAAAATAGTGTCATTAACCCCCTTGTCTCTCTAAACCTTGTTGCAACATGGCCCAATTACGAATCCTGACTAGCTTGACTTAAAATGACAGGTGTACCCCTTGTTCCTATATATATATATCTATATATAATTATTTTCTTTTATTTTAAGGCCATATCATTATTTTTCATATTTTTCGTGTCTAGGGACTAAATTGTTGAGATGAATTACTCACTTGACTTAACTTTAAATAATTGTTACAAAATGACCATTTATTTTAGAGTCGCTGCTAATCTTATTTTGGCCAAGTGAGATTGGTTACCTGTTAGAATTTGTATTTCAAGGGTTACGAAACCCATAAAAACAAATTTCGAGGTCTACGCTCATACCAAAGATCGCTTGAAAGGGTTCGTGAGTAGGTTACAATCACAAGTAATAATCAACCTTCCCATGATGCCTGATAATCGGTACCTTATTAATCTCATGTTAACTAAAATTTTGATTTTTATTTAATTTCAATATTCAATATTCAATTATAATTCCCATATTTTAAAAGTAAAATTTTTTGAGACAAATTTATTATTTTGGATGAGAAAATTGGGTTTTTAATATTTTTAAAAATTAAAATATCTTTCACACCCTTTCGAAGAACCAAGAGAACACGAAAGTTTTTCTATCATTCTCTATCATATCCTACTGGAGAACTTGTGGATATGAAAGGTTTAAAAAAAATCAAAATATGTACCCCGCTAAAAAGCTGGTGGAATACAAAAGATTTTATTTTTATGAAAACTAAAAATCCTTACTTTCTATTTAAAAAAGGATATCCTGTTGTTAAAATAATCTATAAAATTCCTCTAATACATTAGGAAAAATTTTACGTATTATTTCAACATAAAGACATTATCTTAATTTTAAAAAATATCGAATTTTATTAAAAATATTGAGCCTAAGACCCGATAATGGTCTAATATGACAAACCCATATACTTTTGATATGAAAATATCCTAGTAATCATATAAGTTTGGTTCTATTATGAAATTACTAAAAATGCTCTTAGGGTATACCTTTTGACATAAAAGCATTTAGGTAACCTTAATGGACATTAAAATGATAATGAAATGATGAATCTATCTTAAATGTACTCCTTCAGCATAAAAACATGCCGATGACTTCCTAGGACTCAATTTTAAGAAAAATTACTAAAATGCTCTTAGATTATACCTTCGACATGAAAGTATCTTGGTACCCTAAAAGACACTAAAGGACATTAAGATGATAAAATGATGAATTTATCATAAATATACACCTTTGGCATAAAAAGCATCCCAATTACTACCTAGGACTCGATTTTAAGAAAAATTATCAAAATGCCCCTAAGGTTTACCTTCGACCTATAAGTATCTCGGTGCCTCAAGGGCTGGATGGCATCACAAATAAATGAACCTACTTTTATTATAGACCTTTGACCTATAAGTATCCCAACAACCTAAAGGACTCGAACATGATATAGAATGACCATTATACCCTCCATGGGTAACTTAAATATCAAGATAGACCTAAAATGCAAAAATTGCTAGTAGGTTCCTGAACTTTTCAAGATTGCATTTCGTATCCTAACGGAAAACCAAAAAATATGAAGGTTTTAATAATTTCTACAGCCCTATGCAAGACCATAGGAATGTTAGAAATATTCTTAAAAATGTAAAAATATTATATAAACTCTAAGATGTAATAGTTTTCTAAATAATCCTTGAAATTTTCTAACTTTGCAATTTAGTCCCTATACAAAATAAAATCATAATTAAACACAAAATTCATCACAAAAAATTATGGAAACATACCAAAGGTCATATAATACATTCGGCCAAGTACCTATGGCCTTAGAACAAAAATTTTGCAATTTTACAAATAAACCTCTAAACTTTTTAAAATTATAAAATAGCCACAAAATGGTGGAAAATGCATAAAACATATTCATAGACATTAGAATAAACATGAAAACACTTTCACAAGTATACACCAGCAATTGGCCAAGCATGAATGGTGTTGAAACAAAATATTCCATTTTTATAATTTAGTCCCTAACTCATAAGTAATTATAAATTAACAAAACACATATCCTAAAATATCACAAAAACCAAACAAAAAATCATGAAAATGATTCGGCCAAACACTTATGGCCATAAAGCAATTTTTTTCACATTTTTCAAATTAATCCTTAAACTTTCTAAAATTACAAAGTGAGCCCAAAATAAATAAAAACCACTAAAGTATGTTAAACTCAGCATGAAAACATTTCTAAGGCTGTCTATAAGATTCAGCCAAGCTTGGACAGCCATAGAAAAAATTTAATAATTTTTGCAATTTTGTTCCCATATTTTCTATAATTACAAAATAAACTAAATAAAATAAAAACATCACAAAATCATTAAAATCATATTAAAGCAAGCTTAGAATCAACTTTATAAAACTTTCAAAAATTTGGAAAAATTATTTTCTAGCCCCTAAAACATTTAAACATTACAAAATAGTCCTAAATATCAAGAAAAATCAAGAAATAAATTAAATACAAGATCATATACCATTCGACCAGCATCAGATTTCAGCCAAAAAATAATATTTTTCGTCACATATTTACACAAATATAAACATATATTCATATCATAATTTTTACCAAGCAAAAGAATGCATAAAATCAACATAAATAATGAATAAATCAACATAAAGCAACATGAAAATTATTAAGAAAAATAAGACAAAAAATATATACATAAAAATAATAATATTCTTACAAAAAATGAATGAAAATAATAAAACAAAAATTTTTGTATAAGAGTTTACCTTAAAAACTTGAAAATCTAATGAATTTTTTTATTTTTTCCTTCTTTTTTATTTTTTTTTCCATTTTTCTTCTCCCCAAAAGCTTGAAATGATGAAGACCAACCCCTATTCATAGGAGATGAAGGACGACAAGATGGTGGAGGTTCCACCAATTTTTACAAATTTATTTATTTATTTATTTTAGATTTTTAGATTTTTATTAATTTAGATTTGACTTAAATTATTTATATTTGTCTTTTAGTGGATGATGTCATGCATGACATCATCAAAGTTTAGAGGATTTGGAAGATATTTGTATAATCTGTAAAATTATACTATAAAAATTAGTTGGAAGGATTTAATTTAATTAAAAATTATGTATTTAAAATACAATTTCATGTGATCAGTTTAATTTGCTCCAATAATAAAAACAATTGTATTTGCAATAAAAAATTAAAAATAGCAAATTTGGAATTTTATGAGAAAAACCCTTATTGGAAAAAAATATTATATGTAAAAAAATACAAAACTCATAAAATAAATTGAACTTTCACAAAATGAATTGATATGAACTGAACAACGATATTTGAAGAATTTTAAAAATTAAAAACTCAAAAATATCCTACCAAAAAAGTTTACGGAGCAGAAAAATCCGTATTTAAAAAATTAAAAAATATTAATGAAAATGCAAACTTCATAAAATAAAATGAATTTTTTAGAACTCATTTAATATGATTTAAATAATCATATTTAAAGAATTTTGAAAATTATAAACTCATAAAAATCTTCTCGAACAAATTTATGAAGTAAAAACCTATGTATTTCGAAAACAGAAAAATTATGAAAGAAAATGTAAAACTCATGAAATAAAATAAATTTTTTAAAACTATTTAATAGAAATTAAAAAATAATATTTGAAGAATTTTAAAAATTATAAACTTAAAAATGTTTTCCCGAGAAAAATTTATGGAGTAAAAAATTTTATATTTTGGAAATAAAAGAATTCTGAACGAAGAAGCAAATTTTATAAAATAAAATGAATGTTGAAAAATTGATTTAATTATGGCTAAATGGAAATATTTAAAGAATTTTGAAATTCAAAATTTGAGAAAATTTCACCAAAAATTTTACAGATAAAGGAAAGCTCATATTTTAAGACTAGAAAAATTTCAAAAAGTACATTGAAACTTATATAAAATGAATTAAATATTTAGAATATTAATTTACAAAACGGTAATGGTGAAAATCAGAGATCTGAAATAAGTCTTTAATAAAAAATTCATGATTAAAGTACTTGTGATATAATGAGAAATTCAAAAATAAATGGCAAAATTGCCAACTTGATTCCTCGTGGTAAAAAAATGCCAATGTGAATTTTCCTTGAATATTAATGATTTTTCAAAGTGCATGTTGGCATAAATACCATACTAGTATTGGTTTAAATATACGACAATCAACTTCACAAATTTAACAAGAAATTCTTAAAAAAGTGAGAAATTTGACCGTGATAACATCTGCAGAAATAAATTTTAAAATTTCACAAGTATAAAGTTAAAAGTTTTACCTTGAAATTTATCTTTTTTATCGGAGACTTATTCTGTACAACCTTGGCAGTAAATTTACCACATGCACTGCTGTCATTTAAGTGCAATTAAATAAACTTGAAAACATCAATTCACCTTAAGGAATTCTACCCTTACTGGTGGCCAGTAAATCCTTGCTCTTGGATATTTTTGAACTATCAAGAAAGGAGGCCCGAACCAAATTAGGTGTCCACAAACCTTATAAGCCGAATTTACATTATCCCTATATCGAGCCAACTACATGTGATGGTCTTTCTTTATTCATTAGCCACAATTCGTATTCTCTTTATGTAGCCATTTCCTCTATATACAAAATTGAACATACCCATATCATGGGTTGGAAGAATTTATTGTCAGGACTCGAACTGCCTCTGAACTAGCAAAGGAGCATAACCAATACAACTCAAGATACCTAGCAAGAGTATAGAATGTCGACATCTGCATTGTTATAGCATAACTGGAGAGAACATCTATAGTGCTCTCCATATAACATCATCCTTTTTTAAGTTTTGAAGTATCGACTGCAAACACCCTATTTTATCCTGGTCAATGTTTGTCATCCCAAAACTTAATTGAAAGATAATAAAATAAAATAATGCAAATAAAAAATGGGGACAAACATTGGATCCCATACTGCCAGGCATTATTAGGCGAAATAGTTCTAGGCAAAACTTTTTTGGGGGAATGTTTGAAATACCTAAAGACCATATTAAAAAAAATACAAAAAAAGGTATCAAAGGTTACTATTTGGGGCATCTTCAGGTGCATTCAAATAAACATGGATCAATCACCTCTCACTCCTAGCTAAGATAGTGTTCACGAGGCTAAAAGTGTGTAAAATCTACATTTACATGAGTAGGTATCAATACATGGCCTTTAGGTATTGGTACAAGGCTTCCACCTCACCAAAAATTCAAAATTGACATGTTGTATCAATACAAAAGGGCTGTGTATTGATACAAGTGCTTGTGTATCAATATAAAGGCCCTCTATATCAATATCAACCTTCACAGAACTTAAAATCCTTTTTTGACTAGCAGTATCGACACAAATTATTCTGATATCGATGCCAAACTCCAAATATCAATATTAGCTTCATTATATCGTTACCTAAGGAAAAACTTTACACCTAGTATTGATAAAAGAAACCTTGCATTGATATTCCAAGGCAAAAATGCCTACTTTGTGCTATTGTCACCCTTTTACACTATGACATTAAAACATGCACTAGACTATGCTTTTTAGACACAAAAAATCATCCAGATTCAAATTAGGCCTTAGTATTGGACTTATGTTGGATTAATTACAATTTTTGAGGCCCAAATAGCCTTAACTAGGGATATATTCATGACTTAATTGAATTTGTTAAAAGGTAACCCAGGACTTTCTCATGGCTCAGCTACATAAAGTGGACTGGATCCACTATTTTTGCTGAGTAAGCCTATGAATTTGAATGGTAGCTAAGCATAGTACCTTGTCTCAATTTAACGTACATGCACTAAAACCCTAAAATATCCCTACCTTTTTGTATTTTGTCTTCACTATTGACATAGCCATATACAGCAACATTCTCAGTAAACTGCATATTCATTCTCACACATATTAAATGTATTCTTTATCCACAAAAAAACCTAAAACAGTTTCTATTTTGGTAGCTTCTTCAAACTAATGTATAAAATACCTCCAAAGCACCCTTTCAAGCCAATTCTACTTACTTTCTTCTTGCTACCTTATAGCAAGTAAAGAAGGGTTAGAAAGGTAACATTTTTACTAGAAAAAAGCTTATCTTTTTAAGAAAAAAGCTGTTGGAACGTTGTTGGTACATCTTCTCCACTCATCATTTCATGTTTGTTTTTTTTTACATATGCTCTATTATGCTAGTGACCATTTTTAAGCAACCATGACCATTTGTAGGTTCCATGCATTCTCTTTGTAATTTTATCATACATTCGTGCATAAAAATTATGCTTTTATGTTGTCATGAAATTTCTAGCCTTTATTCATGTCACGTAAACACCTTCTTTTGTGTTCATATCATGTTCATACATATACGAATATTATAACATGTTCATGCATCTTTTTTTACCTAAAAATCATATCTTTATGCTATCATGAACTTTTTAACATGTTTTCATGTCATAAGAACATCTTCTTCTATATTTATACCATGTTACAAGCATATTCTAGTATGTTCATGCATCATACATATTTTCCTAGCATTTTTGTCATTATTTCTATGTCAAAATGTTACTTTATTTGCTTAAACACACTTTTATGTTTATTTTTTCATGAACACCACATTAGGTCTATGTTACGCTTGTCAAAATGCTTGTTTTAAATTTGTTTTTCTAAAAACCCCCTAAGTTAAGGCTATGTTAACCTCAACAAAAAAGGATTAATATGGACTTAAGATTTTCTATTTATTAGTCTTCCATTCTTAGGGAAAAATCAAGTTTACATGCTTGGATTCAAGGGTTATTGAGGCCAGATGTTCTATTTTTAAAAATAAAATGTCTCTTTCAGTGTCCAAAATTATTTATGCCTTAATCTTTTTTGTTAGAGTCCTTATGTTTATGACATGGTCAATGGACTGTTTCAAAGTCCAAACTACTTTGGGATGCTATAGATGAGCTTGTGAAGCCCATGTTACTCACTCCTTTCTATCATAGACATTTCGATGTCCATGGCCCAAGTTTAGTCCTAAGAAACCTAAGAAAACTAAAAAAATTCTACTATCTTTATTGTGAAGCATTATAGCCATGAGTTGAAAAATTATTTTCGAACCGTAAACCATTTTAACAAATTTTATGACATTTTCCCTAAAAAGGTGTCAAATTACCTTTCTAATGGTACCTTGTTCGTCCTTGGATTGTTCTGGATTAGCAATTTGAAGCACTAGAATAAGCAATTTGCATTTTATTTATGCCATTCCGGCCTGTCAGATGATTTTTATGAAATTTTAAAATATTTTTCCTAAAGAGTTTGTGAAATTTCCTTTTTATAAAGTTACCTTTTTCAACTTAACAATTCTGATAAGCCAGGAATAATTTTTCAAATTCTGCCACACCCTTTCCCTTGCATGCGTTGTTAGTATTGCATTATATCCAACTTCAAAAATTAATTCTACCTAGAAAATGATTTTCTATGATCTTTAAAATATTTTTGTATTACTCCTCATCAAGTTACCTTTCTAATGGTACCATGTTTACTCTTAGAAGCCTTCAGATGGACCCAAAATAAATTTGGGAAAGGCGATGGCATGATGTTATTTCTTATTTTTTGGATTTACAAAGTAAACGAATTTTCCCGAACCACTTTTTTGAGGCATTCAAATGCTTCAAAATGCATCTGATTAATTCTCCATGGAGTCATGTGTCATAACACGGGTCCCACTAAGCTCAAGTTTAGGCATGAACGATTTTCAAAAATTATTTTTGTCTTTAATTTAAATCATTGGTTTTAATTTATAACTTATATTTTCATTAAAAATTTTTGAAAACCTTTATTTCCAAAATTACGAAAATTTTCACCTTTGGGGATACTCTAACCTTTTTTTCAAACTTCAATCAAAATCTAAATTTTCACTCTCATAGATATCCCTAGAGCTTTCAATCAAAATCTCTTTGTTCACACCTCAAGCGGTTATCGAGTCCAAACGTGTTTCAAAATTGTCATTTTGGTTATTCCTAAATAATCGAAGATAATTACGAGATACATTTTGATTGTCCCTCCTTTTTATGCTTTTATGTGTTCATTTTTCATGCAATATTACTATATTCTTTTTAATTTTACTAACATGTTTTCCTTTGTGATATACATTGTGCATTCATATTTTTGAATTGCTTTAAAAAATTATATGGCAATGTTTTATGTCAATATCTCTCTAGTACTTGACATGGAATATCGATTCTCAAAATTAAATCCAAAGATTATTTTGTCAAAAACCTTATGTTCCTTACATCTCCGTGGCATATACATCATTTAAATTTTTCCTTAAAACCTGAGTTTACAATTTTTAAACAAAATTCATCCATTAAAAATGGATTATATCAAAATAATGACAAGTCAAAATTAAAGAAAATGAAACCAATGTAAGAAATGGTTAGCGAGTACTAATTTTGGTTATCGTATGAGTGTTAATCTTTCTCTATGCATAACCAACTCTTAAAACCAACTGATAAATCTCTGACTTTAAAGACCTTGAAATCAATGTTTCGAGTTTTGTAACTTGGAATATCATTTTCAATAGGCATCTAATCATGCCTGTCCCAAATGATCAATGGTGACTTTCAACCTTTGGGCACTTCATGGTGGCCATCCAAGACTAGTTAGATGGGCGATTCATCCAACGATGCTTTTTCTCGCTATCATCTCATCACTCATAATCCAAATCTTGATCAAGGATAACCCAAAGGCAAACTTTTTAAGTTAAGCATGTTAACATCGAGCGATTTGGTTATCATATCCCAGTTAAGGGCATATCACGATAGCTTGGCGACTCCACTAGGGATAATTTTGGAGAGTTAGGATTATGACTAGCTATGTCTTGCTTAGTTCTTGGTTTCTTTGATTTTGGTCATTATTTCACTGTAATCCCCTTTTATCTTTGTCCATTAATGTTTTACTTTTCATGATTCTTATCTTGTAATCATTAAGGATTGCCATGTTCCCGAATAGATATCGTTTCAATAAGTATATTAATATGGGGTAAATAAAAAAAATTGATTATTTTCCTGACCCACATTGTGTACTTGCATTTGCATTTGATTATTACCAAACTTCATGGTGGAATTATGGTCTTAAAATATTAGGAGGAAGTGAGCTATCCGTCTTTATAAGTAACCTTCTGTATAGGCATAGCTAGAACTTTCGGGGTATAAATTACCTATGTCTCTTGTGAGTAACCCTTCATATTTACATAGAGAAATACATCCACTTGATCGAACTTGTTTTGCCAAGCCTGTGATAGGCTTAGGATTAGGGTACCATGACTGTCCTTATCGGACGGATGATCGATTTGGATACTAATCTAGTTGTTAACTCAAACCCATATAGTGAGCCCTATGACATATCGTGTCAAACTATACCAAAATGTTGTTAAAATAACTTGGAGAATATGAACACTTGGGGAAACACTTTTTACTTTACTTTTTTACACTGTAATTACATAGGCGATGATGAATAAACATTATCGCCTACATTTATTAGTTCATGTCCTAAGGGACATCTCATGGTTCATTTTTTTCCACTAAGGCATGCCATTATGCTGTTCGATTAATGGCTAACCCTTGTTAATAAGTATGTGGTGATAAACAAACGATGTCACCTAGAAGGCCCCGTATTGCCCTAAAATAAGTCATATTTAATGTGAATAAGCTGTTATCTTGTCCAAATGATGGCTTAATGCATATCTACCATAGATGGTGATGAATGAACGTCATCACCTAATTGGTCCATTTTTGATCCACGAGGTATTGTGTCACCACAATAAGGGTAATTTTTTTTAACTTGGACACATTGTTACGCCATCTATATACATTTTGATCATCATAACATTGCATAATTGTCATGTTCGTCCCTAGGCATTGTAACACATATTGTCGAGGTAATTTCTGTGATCTATCTTTGCTTTATTTTTTTTTCATTATTCTTATTTATTGTCATTTGTCACTAGCCCTTCCTTTTATTGTTTCCTTTGATGTTGCATGCATCATTCCATCATAATCATTATCACAAGACAATTAGCTATAGGTTAAATGTTCAATAAGGGGTGTATGCTATAGAACAATAATCCGTCTCCATTCTTAAGCTTTTTGAAGAAGTCAGAGCATGGTCAGAAGGTCGACAGTGTGAAAATGGAGATGTCTTTAAGCTTGATTATGCCTCATCAATGCATGAAAGAGTCGAGATTGGGTATCGACAAAATAATTGGCTAGTTAGGATAATGCTAAAAGGGAGTCATTGATGAAGAGATATATAGTTATAGCCCTCTTACTCTAAGTCTACTTAGATGTCAGCCTATTATACGTAGCCTTACAGTTTTGTAACTCAATATACCAATGCTTCACCTTCAATTAGGAGGATTTAGTCCCTACCATTAATGATTACACGACGTTGCTTAACATTAAGAAAGCCAAGTTTGATAGGATATACTACAAAGTGCTACAGCCTCCTTTTTTCAAGAAGAGATTAGCATAAATCCTTAGAGCCATGAAGTCATGGATCAAGGGCCATGTCAAGATGAAAATGAATAATAAGTAAATTTCCTAGACTAGTCTATAGAAAGCAATGACGAGTGTCACAGATGATTGAAAAATTTAGGATATCTATGCTCTGGCAATATATGGGTTGTCATATTCTCAAAACATTAGGCAATGTGAAAGTGATAGTAGCAAATTTTTCTCCTAATTATGCTATAATATCAATGCCGCACCTACCATCATTGCCGAAACCATTTAAGCCCTTAGCAGTTGTAAGAAAATAGGGATGGTCGATTCATCGGATATGCCTTGCTTCTTCATATTTGGCTTGTCAATCATTTTTGCATTGAAGAAAGGAGACTACTACATAATTTCTTCCCTAACTTTAACCCTTTTTCTAAAGTCCTTAATAAATAATGCCCCAAGACATGTTTGAGGAATAATGGTTTGAAAAGCTTTGGAATCTTAGAAAAGAAGAGGTTACATGGAAGGCTCCATAGATGTCCCTTCAATCAATATACAGATGTGGGATTATAGTTGTATGCCATTTATAGGATTATAGGGAAGTGCCTGCTATATGCTTCTCTTAGTTTTACGATAGTTTCAATGTCGACAATTCATCCCATTCTTTCAAGAACTCAAGTATTGGGACTTTGAATATAGTCAAGCCAATTACAAGTCAAATGTCCAGGTAGCCTTCCATGCTTGGAAATAGGTTCACTGCATGAAGTGATATTGGAGAAGAAGTGATGAGACTCTAGGGTACGATGAATGAAGGATTCGCCATATCAATAATACCTTACCACTACCTGATGTTGGGATAGCCCAAGTCCTGGTCGACGAGTTTTTTTCAGAGGTTAAACTGCTCAAGTGAGAATTTAAACAAGAAAGAGCTACCTGTACTATAGAAATAACCCATTTAAAGGAAGAAAAGAGTTAGTCAGAAATAAACCTTTACCTTTGGGATGGTGAGGTGAATTAGGTTGTTAGGGAAAGAGACTACATTAAGGAAAATCTTAAAAGTTTGCAAAAATACTATGGGACACTTTGAAAAGCAAACAAGTATTGACATATCGGTAAGTCATCAACTGAGTGGGAAGCAAAGCTTGCTACCCTTCAATAAATATTTAACCTAATGGAAAGAAGAGGCCAAGGTCAATAGAAAGAAGCTCATTAGGGCCTATGCCTTTGTAATGAGCTACCTAAGAAGAGATGGATGTCTCAAAGCTCGAGTGTGAGACTTAAGATTAGACAAGGTTGAGAATGACAAAGTTCTAGCACTTAGGGTTCAGGACTTAGAACCATCCTTGCAAACTTGTCAAGACCACATCAAGGAGCTAATGGGAGTTTCAAAACATCGACAACAAGAATGGAAGTAGATGGTTGATCAGGCACATCATAATTACCAAGACCACCATTGTTATCTCACCGAGTAGATTTAGGTAGCCCAATTACAAGCTGATGACATGATCATGATGGCAAGGTTTTTGATGTGAGATATCATACCCATAGGAGACCATGAATAAGAGTTGTTGTACTTCTTAGAACACTTCATTAGATAATGTGATCATGCTAGACATTTTCAAATGTGATCATGTGTAACCAAATTATTTTGTTGCTTTCATGAAAAATGCTATTAGTGAAGCTATCATGCAATCTAATTGTCCCTATTGCATATGCATAACTAACTCATTTCTTTTATTTCTTTTTTCATTTATTCATGTCAATAATCATTACTGCCATGCGTACATACTTATCATCATCTCATCAAACATATTCATGACACTTCATAAAGGTATAATTCAGCAACAATCTAAAGTGCAAAGTGCCTTGAAACATGAAATTTATCATTCATCATTGATAAAACAATTGTAACTATCACAGAGCCATGAAAAATGACCATCAAACTCATATTAAATGACTAGTACGGTGTATAAGAGTCTTAGGAACAAATCCTTAGGAACAATGAGGAACTGCAAGTTCAAATAGCTAAGTTAACCCAGCTATTATTTGCTACCCTAAAAGAAAAAGGGTAAACAAGACTGTTGACATGGGTCAAGGGCCGGCTAATCCCAAGAGCGATCTCAATGGTGGGATTACAGCCACCAGTGCTCATGAACTAGTATTGTATAAACAATAATCCTTGACAACACCGATCGTACTAGCTTAGCTGTTTATCTACCTAAATCTAATCATCATTTGGTACATGGGTGTCAAGGTACAAGTATTTCATCAGCAAGACCTGTAGTCCTAGATTTTGATGAACAAGTAAAGCAAGAAAAAGCAAAGTGTCCGAAGTCATCTGAAACCATCGAGGATACAAGTAAGTTTCAGTTCTTGGAAGCATACCTTAGGGCTATCAAAAGTAGTGACAAATTTAGGATCATAGATGCTAAATCTTTGGGGCTAGTCTCTAATCTCGTCAACTCCCTATGTCTAATTTTGAAAAATACAATGAAACTACAGATTCCACTGCCCACTTTTGCATGTATTATAGGAAGATGGCTGGGTATGAAGAGAATGGGAAGCTATTGAGACACTACCTTAAAATAGCCTAACTAAGATAGCTACCTATTGGTTTTAAAGCTTAGTAGGGTTAGAATTTAAACATAGGCAGACTTAGCTTTTGCTTTCCTAGACTAATACAAGCCTGTATCCAATTGGGCTCGAATTGCCTCTCTCTCATGAATATGGAAAAGAATGCCACTGAAAATTTTAAATAGTATACCTAAAGATAAAGATAATAAGTAACTCCTATTCAGCCCCCTTACTTAAGAAAGAAATGATGGTCATGTTTGTCAACACCTACGAGCTTCATATTATAAAAAACTAGTAGGGAATGCCATGAAGAATTTTGTCAACATGGTAATGTCCGGCGAGATGATTGATAATGCCATAAAAAGTGGCAAGATATCTAGTGGAGAGTCGTCTAGCTTGAACAAAAAGATTATAGCCATGGGCAAATTAAAGAAAGTTAATACCGTCTAAGTTCACTAAAAGTCTATATCCAATACAGAGCATGTACTTCCCTAACTTTATGGCGTATCTAGGCTTTAATTCCTACTCACTAATACTATAACTGGTCTCCTTTATTGGATTTAACCCAATAATACGCTTTGCATTGAATCTTGCCCAAAACATTGTTCAAGGTGCTTAACTTCGAAACATGAACAATGCTAGAGCCTTAATAATAATAGGTATCTCCCAAGAGAGAACATTTTGACCTACTCCTATATTCCTACAAAGAGAACACTCTTGCTTATTAACAGGCTAATTGGTGGCCCCAATGTTCATAAATCCTCAATCACCTCCATATCCCAAATGGTAAACAAAAATGCCTATTGCACCATGCCGAGGCATAAGGCCACTTTATTGAAAACTTCACCTTGTTTAAGAGGAAGGTATAAAATTTGCTAGAGAAAAAACATGATCAAGGTCGAACAAGGGCCAAAACCTAACGTCAAAGCCAATCTACTTTCTAATCAAGCAGAATAAAGAGTGAATGCAATACTTGATGGAAAGAATTATTGGTTCAAGAAGAATGTTATGGAAGTTCAAACACCTATGAACAAGGTATGGAAAGCTTTCGTGAAAGTTAGAATAGTGTCAAAAGTAAAAAACTAGAATGAAAAAAAGGCTGAACACTCTTGTTACCACTATAGATGGGGACATATCCTGTAAAGCTATGTAGATTTCCTAAAAATAGTCTAAGGGATGATAGACCGGTTAGAAATTGAATTTTATAAAGAGAAGATAAAGACATAATTACATCTATTAATGACATAAATAAAGATGGAAGAGCACCCTTTATGGTGTCAGAAGGCTATTGGTTTTGTTTGCCAACCAGCCAGATGCCAAAATTATCCTTGTTCAACCTACACTGAAGATAATTATCTTGCTCCCATCCTTTTTTTTTCTTATAAGGAAAACAAGGTGATACCTTGGAACTATGAGGGTAAAACTTTGCTTGTCAAAGAGTTTAGTCAGTAGGCTACTAATATGCATTTCTTGGGGGTAAGCCACTTAACTAGAAGCGGCAGATGTTACACTCCAGCTATAGTAAAATGCAAAATTTAGGAAAAGAACAATGCTTCTACCACTTAAACATACAAATTGCAACCAAAAAATCAGATCCGATAGTTGTCAAAGAGCTAGTAAATGAGAAGGAAGCTATGGAATTCCTCAAGTTAATTAAGCACAGCGAATACATCATCGTTGACCAGTTGAACAAATAGCCAGCAAAAATATCAGTACTCTTACTACTCTTAAATTCTAGAGCACATAGGAATGCCTTTCTAAAAGTCCTGAATAAAGCATATATGCCTTATGATATCCCAATTGGCAAGTTGGACTGATTGGTAAGCAATATCACTGCTAACAATTACATCTCTTTTAGTGATGATGAGATCTCTTATGGAGGAAAAGGAAATTATAAAGCTCTCCACATCACTACCTATTGCAAAGGTAGCATATTGCTAAGGGTTCCTATCGATAATGGATCAACCCTTAATGTAATGCCCGTATCTTATCTGAACATGATTTTCATCGACACGTCTTATATCAAGCATAGTCGTATGGTCATACAAGTGTTCGGACATACAGAAAGCTCATAAGAAACATCACTATCCCACTTTAAATTGTCCCATGCACTTATGAAGTAGATTTCCATGTGATGACATTGTTCTATCATACAATTACCTGTTGGGAAGCCTTGATTCACTCTACGGGGGCAGTACCATCATTGTTGCATCAGAAGGTGAAATTTGTTATTGAAAATAAGCTTGTCAACATTGAAGGAGAAAAAGACATTATTACTACTACCTCAACAGATGCCCTGTATATCAGGCCTAATGAAAAGGTTCTGGAATCTTTTTTTTAGTCCTTTGAATTCATCAACGCCACATATGTTAAGAAAGGTTTGCTAATAGTTAAGCCCTATTTATCGAGGAGTACCTATATAGGTCTTAAGTTGACTGTCAGCAAGGGTGTTTAAGCTAGAAGAGGACTCAAAAAATAACTCTAGGGATTGCCAAAGCTTTGACATTTTTCACCCCTTGCCTTATTGTATTAAAACATGAATTTTGTCATGACTTTGGCTAAAAAATTCTCATATTAGACATAACTTCTTAAAAATAATGTAGACCTTATTTTGGGGCTTAAACATTGGTTTTAAGATTTTTGAATGGTCCATTAAGCTTGTCATAAGGGCACTTCATGCTATAATAGGATGGATAAAAGTCTAACTTGACTAGTTCAGCATGTCAGTTCATTCATGGTTTGTTACTATTGCCAGAGTTGTATAGCAACCAATGGAATGTTGAAAGTTTAGCCTTTGGCATAATGAGTTACCATATTGTCTACCCTAAATATCATAAATACCCTATCTTTGCTAGGCTTTTGATGGCTAACATTAAATCTTATATAAGATTCATGATGTACTTAGTAATAGAAAACCGTTTACACATATTTATATAGTCACACCCTAAAAAATCTTTCATTCCTGTAGCCTTGCTATCAACTTTTCGAAAACCCTTCTAAAACCTTCCATAACTATCACCTCCCAAAAAAACACTCCTTCACTGATATTACAAACATCAAACTCATTTTTAGCCACTTTTTCTTGCTAAATCATAGCAAGGGAAGGTTGAAAAGCGAGCTATAAGATTAAAAATCTGCTCTGCTCACATTATTAGCAAGGTTTTCAAAGCTTTTAAGGTATATTTCTTATTCTTTCCTCTTTTTTTTTTTTTACTTATATTTGCATTTATATCATTTGAATGAGCCTTAACATGCTAACCATGATCCTATCTTAAGTTTTTCATGCATTTTATTGCCCTAGTTGTGGTAGACTTAGGATCTTTGATGTTTTGTTAACTTTCTACCATGTTCTCCCACATTTATGTGCTTAAATCATTTTAAAAGCATGTTTTAATGCTGCATGAAATTCTAGCAAGCTCTTTTCCTTTCATTTCTTAACCTTTCTACAATGTTCTCCCACATTAATATGCTTGAATCATTTTGAAAGCATGTTTCAATGTTGTCTTGAAATCCTAGCAAGCTTTTTTCTTTCATTCAAGCCTGTTTATATCATCTTTATGGCAATATTCTTGATGCAATACATTTAACTAACATCTCCATGCATTTTCATTTTCATGCTCATCTCTTCATATATTGTCATAATTCTCATGCTTAAATGTCATGTTTACATGTTTGACATGCCTACCATGTTTATTTCATGAAGTTAGTTCATCACATGCTTGTCAAAATGCTTGTTTGTGCTTGTCAAAAATCTATTTTCTCTAAGCCCCAAGTTTAGGCCATTTTAACCTTAATAAATGAGGATTAACATGGACTTAAGGTTTTTTATTAATTGGTTTTCCAATATTGGGGAAAAAGCAAGTTTTCATGTTCGGATTCAAGGTTTATTAAGACCAAATATTCTATTTTTCAAAAATAAAATGTTTTATTGTCCAAAGTTGTTTATGCCTTAATCTTTTTGCCTAGAGTCCTTGTATTTGTGACATAGTCAATAGACTATTTCATCATCCCAGATTACTTTAGAATTTTGTAAATGAGCTTGTGAAGCCCATGTCACTCATTCATTTTTGTCACGAAAATTTGGATGTCCATAGCTTGATTTTAGTCTAAAAGAACCTGAGAAAACTAAAAGATTCCCTTGTTTTTGCCTTAATAGCACTGTAGCCATGACTTGAAAAATTAATTTTGAAACCTAAACAATTTTTCATAAAGTTTTTGATAGTCTTCTCTAAAAAGGCATCAAATTACTTTTTCGAGGTATGTCATTTGCCCTCGAATCATTCTAGATGAGGGAGTTATGATTTTTCAAGCAATGTTATCTAAAACTTCAAAAATTACTGATTTACATTATGTTGGGGCCATATCAGCATAGCAAGTGATTTTTTTTGAATTTTTAAAATATTTTACCTAAAAATTACATGAATTTCCTTTTTTGAAAAGTATCATTTGTGATTTGACAATTTTTATGAGTCGAGAATGATTTTTCAGGGTCACCATACCTTTTCCCTTGCACATGCTGTTAGTATTGCACTCAACCCAAATTCAAAAGTTACTTCCACCTTAAAGGTGATTTTATCATATTTTTGGAAGATTTTTACATTAAACTTTATCAAGTCACTTTTCCAATAGTACCTAACAAACTTTAAAACCTTTGAATTTGCCCAAAATAAAATTGGAAAAAAGGACAAAGCAATGTTGTCCCCTATTTTTAGTTTTAGCTAAAATTAATCAATTTTTTAAAAATTACCGCTTTAAGACATTCAAATCTCTAAATGATCCTAATTACCTCCCATCGAGTTAGAAAAACATGTGTCAACCTTCACCTAGGCTTAGCTCAAGGCACGAGCATTTTTTATTTCATCAATTTAAATTTTTGTCAATTATTATCCATTTTTTTATCTAAACTCACCTATTTTTGTCAAGAATTACTCAAAAATGTCACCTTGTCAAGAAATTGCTGAACTTTTATCAATTTAAGTCTTTAAACCCTATTTTTTCAAAAATCACGACAATTTCCACCTATAGGGATACTTTAACCCATTTTCAAAGGGATACTCCAACATCGCATTTCAAAAAAATGTGTCAAGATTCAAAATTTCTTTTTCCTCTTCAGATTTTCTCTAAACTTTTCAAAACATTCAAGCTCGATTTTCATGCCTCAATTAATCAATGGATGCAAATGTGTCCCTAAAATTATTGGCTCAGTTATTTCAAGATAAGCAATGATAACTATGAGATATATTCCAATCATCCCTTCTTTTTCCTTTTTTGTTGCTTTATGTAATTTATTTTATGTGATATTATCTCATTTTATCGTCTTACTAAAACATTTCCTTTGTGATGGTCATCTCGCATCCATATTTTCAAAATCATTTTTCAAAAATTATAAGGCAATGTTTTGTGTTAGTATCTCTCAAGTGCTTGGCGTGGAATACCCAATTTTTAAAACTAAATCTAGAAAACATTTTAATCAAATAATCCCTATGTTCCCTATCTCTCTAGGGTGTATACATGATTCAAGTCTTTTTATCTAAAACTCGGATGTCTTTTATTCAAATTCATGCATAACAAAGGCGATTATATTTAAATAATAACATCTTAAAACTGAGGGAATTGAAACAAAGTTAAAACATTGCTAAAAGGTGATGGTTTCAGGCATTGTAAGTAGGGTCGTACCTCTTTGCACATAACCAACTCTCGAACCCAACAATCAAATTTTGAACCAGGTAAACCATAAAATTGATGTTTTGAGTTTCATAACTTAAAATATCAGTTTAATAGGTGTTCGATCACTCCTAGCCCTAAATGATTAATGGCAACTCCAAGCATTAGCCACTTCATGGTGGCCATCCAAGACAGTTAGACAAACGATTTGTCTAACAGTCCTCTTTCATTGTAAAAGGATAAGAACTTGCACTTTCTTGCTCCCATCACATCAAAAAGGGAGAATCCCGATCGAGAAAACACTAGGTCAATCAAAAGAATATTTTAAGTCGCACATTTCCCTTTCATATTAAAGGTGGGCACACGTTGTTGACACCTATCATACTTGCCAAACCTCACTTTCGCTTAAACCTAAAAGAAAAGATGATGTCTACCTAAGTTCAAAGCAAACGCCACATCATAGGGCAATCCGAGGGGTTCTTTTGAAAATTGACAAATGCTAGAAGGATTAACTACTTGAGAAAAGTCTTCAAAAACACTCAGTGGAAGATTCATATTATTAGCATCAAGGGTACCAGCTGCCTAAAAAGTTTTTCTTTAACTCTTTTTGTATATCTTAGAAGTTTTCATAAGTTGTATTTTTTTCCTTTTGAATGAAATATAATTGCTTATTTCTCTTTTAATTCCTCTCTGTAGTACCTCTATTCCATAACGCACTGTGTTTATCATTTAATTGATAATGCTTGATAAATGGACAAAATTGATAATAAGATTTCCTAGTATTACTTTAAAAAAGATGAAGATTTCATTAGAAAATCTTTTCAAGCCCTAAAGCCAGGAACAAACTTGGGTTATAGTTAGTCTTATCCGTAGGCCTCCCTTCCTTAAAATATGTTCAAAACCTTTATCCTGGAAAAGTTAGATGAAAGATGTGAGCTAAAATCCATTTTAACCCTTTGTCATTAACACCTGAAGCACTAATCAGCCTACTATGACTATCTAAAGCAACCATTTGAACCTAATCGAAATGATGAGTCCACCAAGCTTGCCAGTAAACCTAGCTAGTAGAAGAATCCAAACATAAGCAAACCAAGCTCAACAACTTTCCTTTACAATTACAGGCCATCCGTACCCTTCAAAAACAACTTTAACCATTTAGATCTTTAGATATCAAGGGCAAGATTGGCAAACCCCGAGACAATAGCGTGCCCGATTAAACTCTTGGATGAGTAAATAACTTAACAGGTCATAACTGATTATTGGATTAGGCTTTTAAATCATCATTTTGCATTATTTAAGCATGCATGTGTATCCTCATGCATCATTTATGAAACAATTAATAACTTTTCAAGTACAAACTCTTAACCTCAAAAGTTAAACTAGCAAAAAATTCTAGGTATAGATTCTTGCTTTTGAAAAGCCCTGAAAGATTTTAGGTAAGAGCTCTTGACCCTATAAGCTCACAAATTAGAAAGACATCAAGTTAAGATATCCAAACTTATATCCCTATAGTCCAAGAAGAGCTGACTACCTATTTCCTTTAGTCCATGAAAAGTTGGATGCATATTCCCTTTAGTCCATAAAGAGCTAGGCACCAGACGACTTTATCCATAAAAGGCTGGGCAACTATTAAGTCATTCACAAAAAGTTGGGCACCTATCGAGTTTGTCCACAAAATGCTAGGAACCAATTGAGTCTGTCCACAAAGAGTTGGGCACTAGTTGAATCCTCCACAAAAGGCTAGGCACCAATCAAGTCTATCCACAAAGAGTTGGCCACAAATCAAATCTGTCCATAAATAGTTGGGCACTAGTCGAGTTTATCCATAAAACACTAAGCACTTATCAAGTTTGTCCATAAACAGCTGGGCACCTATCGAGTCAAGTCCAAATTTTGGCACTCGTTTAAGGGGTTTAAACCCTAAAAAACCCAAAAGCCCAGTAGAAAGGTTAAATCCTACAAGAAATTCAAACTTTATCTTTCGTAAAAGTCAAAATCATTACAAAAATATTACTTTTATACCGACGTCATATTAATTTTAGTCTTTTTGTCATAGGAGCATGAGGTAGCATCAAGCGCACCCTAAACAAAATGGTGTCCATCACTCATTACCTTATTTTTTATACTCGATAACAACTAAAAAAATATAGTTATAGATACCTTATTTTATCTAGTCCAAATTTTGGCATTTAAAGACTTAATTGAAAGGTAATAGAATAAAATAATAAAAATAAAAAATAGAGATGACTATCAAGTTTCATGTCACTAGGCATTATTAGACAACATGGTGCTAGGCAAAAAATTTTTTGGGAAAGGTTGAAATGCTTAGGAAGCATATAAAAACAATGTCAAAAAGGCATTAAAACTCAGTGTAGGGCATTATCGGGTTCATTCGGATAAGCACAGGTTAGTCACCTATATTTCTACTTAAAGTGAGGTGTTTGAAAGGCCAAAGGTGTATTAAATCCACATTTACATGAGTAGGTATCGATACATGGCCTTCAGATATTGGTGCAAGGCTTTCATGTCACCAAAAATTCAAAATCCACATGTTGTATCGATATAGGTGCTTATGTATCGATATACAAGCCCTTTTTATCAATAACAACTTTATAGTAGCTTAAAAACCATTTTTGTGTAGCCATTGTCAATATAAAAGGTGCTGGTATCGATAATAGACTCTAAGTATCGATACCAGCTTCATTGAATCAATTTTAGAGCAAATTTTGCTTCTAGTATTAATATAAGAACTCATCCATTGATACTCTAAGGCAAAAATGCCCAGTTCATACTATTTTCATCCCTTCACACCATAGCATTAAAATACAAATTAACCATGTTTTAGGCATAAAAATATCCAAATTCATACTAGGCCTCAACATTAGACTTGTGATTGGATCAATTACAATTTTTAAGGCCTAAATAGCCATGATTAGGGACCAGGACATGATTGAATTCAAGTTATTAGAGGGCAACCTAGACTTTCTCATGGTTCAGCTGCATAAAATGACCTTGGTCCACTATGTTGCTGATCAATCCACTGAATTTGGATGGTAACTGAGTATAGTACCTTGTCCACATTTAAGGTACATGCACTAAAATCCCAAAATGCCCTTACTTTTTACATTTTATCTTAACTATTCACCATATAACACAACATTCTCAATAGATTGCACATTCATTCTTGCACACTTTAAACACATTCTTTAGCCCCAAAAAAAACCTCAAATACTTTTCATTTTCGTTGTTCCTTCAAACCACTCTAAAAAACACCTTTTCAAGCCATTTCTACTCGCTTTTCTTCTTGCTATCTTATACAAGTAAAAAAGGGTTAGAAAGGTAATATTTTTACTAGAAAAAACTTATCCTTTTAGGAAGAATGCTACTGGAACTTTGTTCGTACATCTTCTCCATCATCTTTTTTATGTTTGTTACTCTTTGCATATGCTTTATCATGCTAGTGATCCCTTTTATACAGCCATGACCATTAGTAGGTTTCATGCATTTTGTTTGTGATTTTGTCATACATTCATGCATACAAAATTATGTTTTTATGTTATCATGAAATTTCTAGCCCTTATTCATCTTATGTAAACGCCTTCTTTTATGTTTATATCATGTTCTATACCTCTATGAATATTGTAACATGTTTATGCATATTCTTTCGCCTAAAATTCATATCTTTATGCTATCATGAAATATCCAACATGTGTTCATGTCATGAGAACATCTTCTATGCTCATACCTTATTTTACGTCTGCACAAGCATATTCTAGTATGTTCATGCCTCATACATATCTTTCTTGCATTTTTATCATTATTTCTAAGTCAAAATGTTATCTTGGTTTACTTAAACACACTTTCTATGCTTATTTTTCCATAAATACCACATTAGGTCTATGTCATGCTTGTCAAAATGCTTATTTGTTGTTTATCAAAAATCTATTTTTCTAAAAGC